>PNEQ01109987.1:0-48729 GCA_003012365.1 Medauroidea extradentata
TACATTGAATTATTGTTATTATTATTGTTTTTATCAATATTGCAAGATTTTGGCCTTATGGGCTCAGATTGATTCAGCCTAAAAAACTGGATCGGTTTCCTACTATAACCTGGATATTACGGGTAGAGCCATGGTCAGCACGAAGTCTGTCAGCAATGAGGTCAGCAAGCTTCCACTTGCCAACAGAGTTCAGGTGCAGCTTAAGAGAGCAAAGTAGTCATCTTGTAGGTATAAAACGACTTTGCTTTGGTTCTGCTAGATGTCATCAGTACACATTAAATTTTAATTCCGATTTGGTAAATATGCAGTGATGGGTTTTGTTTATACTGTAACATTTATAACAGTCACATGTCTTAACTCAAGTGGCATGGAATAGGAAGTGAGTTGTAAAGTAGTAAGGTTGTATATGGATGATTGTGTGTATTCGTAGATAGATAAGGGAATCAGTTTGTATGCAGACTTGACTGAGTAATGCTCAGAAAATAATAAAATTAGGCATAATGTCAAGATGATAAAGGCGGTGAGATTCACTAGAGGAGCAGGCTTGTGTACAAATGGAGTGAGTGTGAGGTAGGTACGGGAGGTGACAGTACAAGCCCATATGAAAAAAGTGTATCTGGGCCAGATCTGGCATCAGGGATAGGCAAATGTACACTAATTCATATCTGGTACAGATCTGGCCAAATTCAGATATAAGCTTTTTCCATAAGAGAGTACGTAGGAGTAGTGTTACAGGAAGACCGAGGGTGGAAAGTACAGGTATAAAGAATTGTTTCTAAAGGAAGAAGGGCCCTGGGAATGCTAGGAAGTGTCCTGAATAGAATCAGTGGTGGGCTAAAGGAGAAAGTATACATACATCTCAATGGTGCGTCCAGTACTGGACTACATAATTGCAGAGCGGGATCCTTACAAGGAAGGATAGGTACAGGAGCAGGACAGTGTTCAGCGGAGGGTGGCTAGGGTTGGTGGATAAGGCAAGGACGAGAATATGAGGATGAGGGAAACTACAGGCCATCAGTGATGATGAAAGAAATGGGTTGGAAAGAGTGGAGAGGCTTGTTATGTTGTTCAAGGTGGTGAAGAGAGAGGGTGGACAGGGGAGGTCCCAAGTTAATCAGGAGTGACTACAGAGGGAGAAGATCCGGAGAGCTTGGAGGATGACAGAGAGGGATAGGCAGTCAATGGTGATGTAAGTAAGTGAGTGGAACGTGCCGAGAGAGAAACTGGTGTGGGTTGAGAGGCTTAGGTTGTTCAGGAGGGTCTGGAGAGAGAGTTAATGAGAGATGTAGACTTGCCAGGCGACAGTCTATCTGCAAGAATGAAATTATTATAATTATTATATTTAGAACAGAACTTGGAATTTACATTTGCATGATGGAAATTTGTTTTGTAGCAGTGCGTAGTTTGGCAAATTTTATTGACCTTTAGCCCATTTACTGAATTTGGCAGTTCCATTGCATCCAGTAACGGTTACAGGAGTCTAGTCGTGGTACTGGAGTTGCGATTTTTATTAAGCTACTGTAAATTTAGTCCTAATTGTAGACTGTATAATCAACATGTCATGTAATTGTGTAAATGTTGATCTCTGAAACTTTAAGTGTAACCTTATCTGATTACAAACGGAATATTTTTTACACACATAAGTTAAATAAATCCAAACACAGGTTAGGGCATTGTCATTCTAGAATACATGCGCTGTCAAACATTATTTACCAAACTGAATGATAATTATTGCCTATTATTCAGTGGGCCTATACTATTATTACCTACTTTATTTAAATATAATTGCTCATTTCTCCCTTCCCTTCAATGAATGGCCTTTACAGTTGCTTGTCTAATAACTCGTAGTAGTAAATGTGTAGACAGTTTGTTTTTAGCTTTTAGTAATGATAGTAATTCACTTGCAGTTGAGCACGCACTGGATGGCAAGCTGTAACTGCTTCCTCAAACACTTACCAAGCCCCTTCTAAACATTCCAACGTTCTTTGCCTTCACCAACTCTTTCAGCCAGAAGTAAATTTCACTCATTTCCCAAACTCCTAAGCACAGACTGTCGCCACTGTTCTGTTCCTCAAGGTATAAATATTCTCAATATTATTCCTTCTTCCTCCATTTGCTACTCTGCCATAGTTAATAGGTGGCCTAACTTACCTCACACCTCATCCTCCCATCCATTCACCATCTTGTACATCCTGAGTGTGTGTGATGTTCACATATTTGTATTCGTGACATATAATCTAGGGATGTGCACAAAAGATGTTATTGCTATAGAAACATTTTGGCACTAAATAATGGCACATTAATAATAGCTCGTATCGAAACAAATAGTGCAGAAGCGATTTAATAAACACAATTAAAATTGCATTGAGTATTGGGGCTCTTATAACCAATTAAAATTGGATTCACAGCTTAATACAAAATATGTTTCAGAAGTTGTTCAATGTACGTACACACGCTACATTACATGGGGATGTGAATACCTGAATGCACAGTCAGTGTTTTTACTCTTAAGAGGAGTCTTCGCCTGTGTCTAATTTCCACCTTTGATACGTTGGAACAGCATAGCGATAAGGGCCAGTGTCCAACGCTTGACGAGAAGGACATAGCCTCTATTTGCAGCACGCCAAATTGACACGCAAGGTTTTTGTTGTAGTCTTTCCTACAGGACTTTAAGCAGTGACCACAACATTTTATTTTTTAATAGTATGAAGTAAAAACCAACGCATGCCACTTGCTTTGCACTTCACGGATTCAGATAATATTTTCGGAGTTACAGCAGTCTAAAATACCTGTTTTTTTCCATTTTGAGAGGCCCAAAAATCATGTTTCTAACAAGTGTACAGTACTAAATATTTGAAAACATAGAAGAATGGTTTCTGTGTGTGTTCTTTTCATAGTTGAACATAATGTGAATAAATTCAATAGCTTTGCGTGAAAAAGAATACGCGTGACATGCAGCAACATGATCTACGCGCCAGACAAGGACTCCACATAACGCAGTCTACCGCAATTGTCACCATTTTTAAATTTTTTATTTGTACCAGATATTTTTTTTCTTCTTTTAGACACAAAATGTGACAAAATTTAGCTCTTATGAAACTTTTTTATCTCATAGTTTTTGCGTAATGACTTGCTGAAGTCATATTTTGCATGTTTCCGTTTTAAAGACTACAATTAAACCAACTGATATACCAAACTAAAAAAAAATCAAAGTGGATAAAAACATTGCAGGCTACAATGTCAAGCTCATAAAAATAAATAATAAAAATTATTGAGTTTTTAAAATTTTTATTTTCAGTTTCAGCATTTTTTAAAATACAAATAATTTTTATTCTTTATTTTTATGAGCGTGACATTGTAGCCTGCAATGTCTTTATCCACTGTAATTTTTTTGAGTTTGGTATAGCAGTTGGTTTTAGTGTAGTCGTTAAAACGGAAACATGCAAAATATGACTTTAACAAGTCATTACGCGAAAACTATGAGAGATAAAGAAATTTCATAAGAGCCAAATTTAGTTACATTTTGTGTCTAAAATAAGGAAAAAAAAATATCTTGTGTAAATAAAAAATAAAAAAAAATGGTGATGAAAAATGTGGTATACTGCGCCCTTAAGTTTCGTACATAGACTTACTTAAATGGTGTTTGTGAATCTGCCTTTAAAGGTTTGTAGTATCTCTCATGTAAATTTTCCATATTTTGACATTTCTGTTCTGAGAAGTTTGCCTGGCAGTTCCATCGTTTGGAGCTTTAAACCTACCTGGCTACCTGGATAAACTATGTGTCTCTGCAAGCCTATTTACAGACACACTTCTCTGAAGTGAACTGTCAAAATACAGAAAATGTTATACGAGTCTGACTAGATATTTGTAGGCATAAGTTACACATCTTATTTTTGTTTTCCTGTGATTTATTAATTTGAGTATTGTTTCAGGTACTTGAGAAAAATGTAATTTCCTCACTACATAACACAGTAAATCCAACATGGTATTTATTGATTGAATCTAACATTCTGCCTCATGGATTCAACACTCCACACTGAACCTGGATCAGTACTGGCAACAGAAGACGTGGTGTTACGTTACACAAGTGGGGAATGCAAAATGAGCCTTCCAGACCACGAATCACATCACTTACAAGAGTGCCTACATAGACAATTCTTCAGTATAATGTAATTACGCAAGATGCAATCTAAGTGCTGAATCAACTTGATTCAAAGCTATTACTTTCTTTTTTCCCCCCTTCTCATCAGATGAATTAATTGTTGTGTTAGTTATGTGCCATAAGCTAAATAAATAAAATAACAGCAAATCCTAACCTGGTAAGAAAAACTTCAGTTGTCCAGAAATGTGATGAAGTAATTGTTGGATAGTGAAATGGTAATAATTACACCAGCTCAGAGAAAGTGTCAAGTTTTTAACATGGGACACCAACACATTGCAATGAAGGCCATGTTTAACAGCATCTAAAATGGTGATAGTGTAGCTGCATGTTAAAAATTCTTATTTGTGCACAGATATTAAAAATTTTAAAATTATCTGTTAAATGTTGTGCCGCAGTTTTTTTTTCTGTATAGGCCCTAGTGTTTTGTCTCTTAACATGTGAGAGCAATAAATGACAGAAATATTTTTACGATCACATATTTTATTTTTGAAAGAATGTATATTGTCTATCAAGTTGTCGTTTTCATACTCATTTATGGGTTTGCAGGGATGAGAATATACTTTTGTTGTCGTATTCTATAAACGAAACGTACTTCAAATACATAATCAGGTTACTTAGTCATGTATGAATATGGCGTACTGGATTCTGTGTCAGATTTACACTCTAGATCTACTTGGTATGGTTTATTGAAAAACATGTTAGGGGAATTGTTAGACTTGTAAATCTCATTTTTAAAAATAGTTAAAATTTTTTTTACAATTCACCTTAATTCATATTTTCTTTGCATAAAATCAAACAATGGGATTTTTTTTTTCTGAAAAATAGTGCTGTGTTCAAAAAAATTGGAGCCTCCATGCTAGTAAACCTACTGTAATGACTGTGGTAATGTGTTTTTAGGATTGCACTTTGTTGTATAGTTTTTGTCAAGGTTACATTTGCTGTTAATATGACTTGCTGCTTGTGTGATGTGTCTGTGTGTATGAAACTACTTTAGTCGCAAGCAATATCAGTCTAATGCAGCTCCATTAAATATATATATAAATATATATATATATATATATATATATATATATATATATATATATATATATATATATATATATATATATATATATAAATAGTGTTACATGATGGTGTACGATAACTTAAGAGACATGTACAATGAGCTTATAGATATTTTTTCTTAACTTAATTATTGTACATAACTTATAACTAAATAAAAATAATGTACTGGAACAAGTGTACTTGTTTTTTGTGATATTTATTCTTGGACTTATTTTTTAATAATTTACTTTAATTTTTTAGGGCATTAAACTGATAGTGTACTTCTCATAATTACAACTTAAAATGTAAGTTCGCCCTTAAACAATATTTTTTTTTACTGTCTTGTCAAATTCCATAACTGCTCGTAAAACAATATTTCGGTTATTACCAAGATTCTTTTTTAAAGGCTGTTATGAATCGTAGATGTCCTGCATGGTATTGTTTCACATCATTAAATTGATTGTGTAAATTTGGTAATTTTTTTTTCGATTAGTTTTACTGGTTTAATGAATTCAATCCAAAGTGTGACAACAGAACATAAGATTGTCTGATGCAGTCATTTCCCTGTTTATGTTATATGTATGTACTCTTGTAGTACAGACAGTTGTGTGAAAAATATTCACTTCTTTCTGTTATCAAATGATGTCCCTACTTTAGACACTATCTGTTGAAACATTACCCACATTATTTTCTTTGTTGAATGAAAAAAAAAATGAGTCTGTTGCAAATTTCATATCAAGGTCTTGCATGTTTTTGGGTTACTGGGTTTACATTCTGTCCCTGTTGTAGTCATGCTTGATGTTCATAGCTGAGTGAAGAGGCTTGCTCTGTCAAAATATTTTGTGACAAGAACATGCTGTTCCTGCAAATTATTACAAGTTCTACTGAATTTTCAAAAATTTTTATTTCAGATATGTTTTCAGGAGACCAATTTTTTTTTTAATATTGTAAGAATTTCTCACATATTTAAAGTCAGCAATTTTGTTTCTGCTAAGCTGATAAACACCCATGTAAAGCACAAAAAAATCCACAATCTAAATTGCCTACAGAAGTCAACAAATGTAAGTTATACGTATCAATAAAATTTGGGGATTATAGTTGTTATAATTTGACCAGAAAAATGTAGTTTTGTTAAAAAGAAGTTCTCAATGGGAAGATATATGCTACTTGAGGGTAGAGAGCCATGAACTTAATGCCATGAGGTAAGTGGTGAGTTAGAAATAGTTGATTCCAGAGCTTGCACTCTTCTAGGTTGTGATTGTGGTTGTTGTAGTCCAGTAGCTCACAAATTATATTTACAACAGTATAATACTATTGCATTCCATAGCAGATGCTAGGATGTGTATTACAAACCATGCTATATTTCCAGAACAATTATTTACGAAGGTACAGGTACGTTGGAATCTCTTTATAACAACTTTCTGTGAATTGCTGCAAAAACTTTTTATGGAATATTTGTGTTTTATTCAGACAATTTACATGTACTGAAGAGAGATATCGCACATACATATTATTAGAGTGAAGGTGGTGGTATGTAGCTATACACTTTATAACGAGGTTTCACTGTAATTGCACAAACTCTGGACTTGCAGACAAAATATTATTAGTGACTCCTCTCAATCAAACAGAATTGTCTATCAAATTTTTCATATGAATACAACACCAAGCTCCTCTCCAACAGCTGTAATTTTAAGTACCTTTTTCTAGTTTGCATGCTGAAAATTTGTGTTTAAGCTAGCTTATTAAAAGACTTGTAGGAGTTTGCAGGTTTAAAGAAAGGCAGTTGTTCAGTCAAACCTAGCAAATTAGTTTCCTGAAAAATGCTAGATGCACGCACATTCTCACGTGCACGCAGAGTATATTGAAGTTGTTACAAATGTACAGAAGAATATATTTTCAATCTTTGTGAATTGACTGATTGCAAAATGATGCATTTCTTTAACATGATCTCTTTTCAAAAGCTTGCACTTTTCATACATTAACATGTTAGGCAATTCTATCCAGGTTTTTGTGGATACGTAATTAATTTTTTTGCTATTATTTCATTATTGTTTAGCAAAGGTGTGCAATACTCTCAGTACTTCTTGTCCTTGAGAACATGAAGATGGTGAGGTGTAATCGGTGATTTATTGTGAGAATGGAGAAAGAGGGTGAAAGTAAAGGATGTTTTTTCACACGAAGGAAGGGTAACATCTGGGCTTCCACAGGGAAGTGTAATGACCCCCCTGCTGTTTTCAGTTACGGTAAACAACGGAGGTGGTTGTGGGTAGCAAATTAATGCTGTTTGCAGATGATTGTGTCTTACATGAAAAGGCTGGTAGGACAGAAAAGTTGCAGGAGAGTAATGAGCAGGTAAGGAAATAGTCTGTCAGAAGTAAAATGATGGTTAATGTGAAAAAGACAAAGCAGTATGATTTACGAAGATAAAGAAAAGAGTGAGGAAGGTTTTATATGGGAAGAACAAGATGCATGGTTACCGCAGAGTACAAATACCTTACGATGGTGTTGCAAGACATCTTTGGTGGACAAAATAAGTGCAAAGAGTAGGTTCTAAGGGGAAATAGGCCCTAGGTGTTCCAGGAAGGGTTCTAAAGGGAGTCAGCCCTGAGGTGAAGGAGAAGGTATATGGCACTATGGTTAGGTTAGTGATGGAATATGCTACTGCATTATGGGACTCACACATGGAAGTTGTTGTGAGGGTGCAGAGAAGGACAGCAAAATATGTAAAGGTTAGGTTGAGATAACAGTGGCAAGTCAAAGAGGAGAAGCTAATGTCAGGCTATCTCTGATGCTGAAGGAAATGAAGTGGCCCTTTATAAAGGGCATGAACAGGGTTGAGAGACCAGTGAGACTGTTTAGACTATTAAATGAGGATGGAGGAGGTTGGGGGTAAGTTGAAGGTAAGGCTGACTGACTATATAGAAGGGACAACCTTGTGATGGTCCAAAATGTGTGGACTAGAATGGAGAAGTAATTCACAGTGTAGCATAATATGATGACAGAGAGGAAATTTACAAAAAAAAATAGTCCTAAGAGATGTGCTTACATTCCACTCTTTAACCTTCTTTCTCTTCACTGGACTTTTTATTTCCTCCTATCATTGAAAAACAAAGAATAAATTAAAAGCATCTAGAAAACCAATGTCCAGGCAATTTTCATTGTTCGGAACACAAAGCAACCAAGCGGAATTTGAAATATCTTTGTATGATACTGCTTTGAGTCGGGACTCGGGTAAACATTAGACAAAATATTTGAAAATAAAAAAACAGTTGCAAAATACACCCTTTTAGGCCTATTACTTTATCCAATATTGACAATCACCTGGAAGTTCAAAGGCGTAAAATACTTTTAACCTTCCGAATGTGGAATGTCCTACAGCCAATCGTGTTTATCGGCAAAATCTTCATATTGACACTGTCATAACAGTTTTTATTTTAAAAACGAAAACCATAACCTAACACAACACAACTCCGTGTAGGCGCATAAAGAATAAAACAGCTTTAAAACTCACAGTTTGTATGGTACGAGGCACGTCCCTTAACCTATTATAACCTACAGTTTACCGAGATTTATTTAAATAACGTATGTTTTGTATGCAAAATATCAAAACAAAAGAGTAAAACAAACATATATACTGCATACTTCACCACTGACACTATGTAGATATATCGTTAGAATGACTAACACAATTAAGTATTTTATGAAATGCAGCATTTTAAAACACGTATGATTCGAAATGCCGCCGTGTTCGGGTCTCCGAGCTACGTCATGCGCTACTGTCCAATGACAGTAATTTTGCGTTTTGGGACAACCTTCCTTCTACTGAACTTGAAGTATTTCATTACTGCGCATGTGCCGATTGGAGCGGATCACGTGATGACACACACTGAAATTGAACATCGTGGAACGGAATTTGTAATTTGTTTATTTTAGCGCAAAAATTTAGTGTTGTCTGTCAGTTCACTACTCACGTGTACGGTGTACGTGATTGTTTTCCTATCTTGGAATCGTTTTGCGGCAGATGATAATGAAGTTATTTACTGTGTAAATTGTTAATAGTTGCCATATGTTAATTTTAAAGTAAACTTTAAAATTATGCGTTGTAATGTAGCTTACTTGCTCGAAGGTTTTAATGGTTAAATAAAATTGCTTCTAAGTAACGTCAGAATGTTTTCGTGGGATTTGTGTGGTACTATTATTTAAAAGGAAACATTTTTAGAACAAAAGTGGAAGGTGCATAATGTGGAACCATAGTTATCTGGCGGTATTAAATGTTGTTTGTGTAACAGAACTGTTTTTCGCCAAACACATTTAATTTCACACATGAGTATGCCCCACACAATGTTGACTGCCAATAGGAACAAATGACATTAAAATCTGTTGAAGGTAATGCAGGAACTACTTCCCCCCTTTTATAGTGCCATACATCCCAATTGATGTATTTAAAAATATACTACAAATAATTTGTGTTGTATCCCTGACTCAAGTACTGGAAGTCATGGACTCGAGTGAAGGACGGCATCTCTCGCCCTGCAATGTACACGAGAATAAGGCTAACTTATTGTAGGGTAGAACCCTTTTAGCATCTACAACAATTTGTTGTTTTTCTTTTAAATAAAATGCAATTTTTTCAATTTAATGAGCATAACCGTACATTTAAAAAAAACCAAAGCCTACTTATCAATACTGTACTAAACTGTCTGGGGATAACCCAAAATCCTTTAGATGTCGGACATATGTTGAATGTGTACAGTACTGTTGCACAAAACACTCCTGCCCAAACGAAATGTATATAGCAACTTTACTGATCAGATTTCTATATTGAAACCTTGCAGTCACCAGTGAAATATCTGGGTGTACAGAATAATTATGTAGCAGTGTTTATGATGCTTTCTGTGCTCCAGACGTTCTGCTGTCATCTCTTTGTAGCAAAGAAGCCAGTGAAACATTACTGGGGAGACAGTTGTGCTGAAATACCCTGGGAGGGTTAAATAGGGAAGTAACAGGTCACTGCAAGTACAGGTCAGAAAAATACTTCTTAATAAACCACTATCTGAATTCTTATCAAACAAAATAGGAAAACCTGTGTATGAATTTTAAGTACAAATTTTAACTGCCAGTAAAATAACTGGAACACCATTGGCAATCCAATAGATATATTCAGAGTGACATAGTCCTCGCATAGAGAGGTGATTGCACTGAAGTCTCATACCTGTCTTTAATTTTTCACTTCTCTAGTTCCATGCTTAAAGTGTGTAAAAACTGTCACTTATGTAGATGCTAGTACAACAATAGGCCTACCATTTTTAAAGAACTAACGGAAGTAAGCTATCATAAAATGGGGTTAATAGAATTACTGGGATGAATAGGATCAAATTCTCTAGTGCAAAACTACCAGTGTAAAATCTACTTTATAAAATGTTATTTTTCATGATAGGTAAATAAGTAGGTACTATTCACAAGTAATTTTCGGAACCTTATTTTTAAAAAGATAAGTTGTGAGAAATTTGTTTTAAGTTTTGATTCTATTCACCCCATTTTGTGGTAACCTATATTATAATCAATGCAGCGTTGATTTGGTAACCTATATTCAGCATTGATTACTAAAGTGACAATAGTTGGTAGTATTGCAGATAACCAAAATCACTTAAGTTGGAATGCTTACTTAACCCACTTGTAAATAATTTAGCTTTTTTATTTGCTACACACTGACCTGCAAGAACTTTACTCTCCAATTACAACTTTGTTCATTTAAGAAGTTTTCTTCATAGTAATTGTTTGTATAAACTTCTTCAATGGTTAACTTGCCATCAGCTGATTTACTGCTCCATCTGAACTCTTGACGCCCTTTCTCTGCGGCTATTGGGTTTATACTGGTTGTGTAATTGCTTCAGAGCAATATAAGTCTCAAGAAGGATATTAAGATATAGAGCATGAGTATTTGGGTAATCCTTCTCGAGTTAGAGCTAATCTTGACCCAGTGAGTGACTACCGAGTAAGCCAACAGGAAAAGCCCTAGTAATGATAGCACAGAGAAGGCGAATCTTTACATAAATAAAGGGGGAAAGGCATAAGTCACTCGCCCTTAGATTGGCTATCACAGGTGTGCAAGTAGGTTTCATTAAAGGAGATGACCATGTAAATTAGGTTTCAAAGAATGTGTATATTCACAACAGAACACGAGACACTTGATACAAGTTATACATCTGCATGGTCATAGTACACAGTATTGATGATCATGGTTTGGGTCTGTCCCAATTAGATACAAAGCTCCACAATGGTTCGACACAAGATACAATAAGTTTTGCGACATGAGATACAAAGGCTTAAGCTACAATGAGACATAGGACTAGACAAGGCGCTTCGGGCCATTTTAACATGAGATGGAGCAAGGCATACTCTCCAATGCTAGACTAGGCGCTTCGGGCCATTTCAACATAAGATATAAAACATGGCACTTCGGGCCGAGACATACTGGAACAAGAATGAGAACTGAGACCTTGCTAGTGGCAGTGAGTATTTGGCAATCAACTCTTTGACCCCGAGGAGAGCTATAACATCTACATAACTTCCAACTCTTGTACTGTTAGCGACTCAACTATGGCTCTGCAGGCCCCTCTCAAAAAACTGACAAAGCTCGTACTGGTAAGGCTTTATGGTGATCAACTCCTTGATCCTGAGAAACTTGAAATCGTTAATGTAACTTCTAAAAGACTGAGTATATCCGCACTACAAAGTTTAACTCAGTTACATTTCCACGTCTGTGGGTTAACAACTAGTCACATGGGCTTTGGCTTCCCCTTAGAGTCGTCCTGACACTCAGGTAGGAATGGTGACAAGAAGTTTTGGTAGGGGTGAAGGATTTCGCCATCAGACGAATTTGAGGAATGGTATCACAGAGGGCACCTCGCGGACATCAACCCTCTGTGACGGACTGTTGTGTGTGGGGCTGGGGCACCTTGCGGACATCAACCCCAGCGTGTAAGTTTGGAAGGTAGGTTGGGTTAGGGTAATCTGTTGGCACCTTGCGGACGTCAACCAACAGATCGGTAGGCAACTGCTCAGGAGGAGTGCCAGGATGACCCGGCTGTTAGGCCGAGTCCCTGACGACTGAAGATCTTGGGCAGGTTGCCCTCCTTTTATACTGGTCAGAAGGGCTGAAAGTACCGTTAGGTGGGTGGTGCAAAATGGCCGACGAGAGCTCGTGACTGTCTGCTGCTACAAGTGTGCCACCCTCACACTCTAAAATTACTCCCTCGGGTCAAAACTACTCTGCCACACAAAATAAATATCCCGACTGGAATAAATAATACGCGTTTTGCCGTTAAACACTAAAAGTATGGCACAAGAACACTTGAATGAATATTAAATACATTTCAAATCACAAGGAACAAATACAATATATATTTACGTGCGTAATTTCCCGTATCCATTTGTGAATGCACTTTACAAAGTCCGTGCACGGGATTGGTAATACTGGTTTGGCGCTCGGCCGTATTTGTAAACAAACACTCATGGAAGGTTAACAAAGCTGTGTGATACAATTATACAATGAAAATATACATTGTATAAACACTGGAATGTAAGTAATTATAGGTTTACAAATAAAGACTGTGACTTAACAATCTTACAAGCTAAAATAAACGGCAACACAGTAATCGGCAATATGCTGGCGCATGCT
Organism: Medauroidea extradentata; assembly: GCA_003012365.1. Lineage (NCBI taxonomy): Eukaryota > Metazoa > Arthropoda > Insecta > Phasmatodea > Phasmatidae > Medauroidea > Medauroidea extradentata. The sequence continues at coordinate 12,888 of PNEQ01109987.1, forward strand.
AAGACTTTAAGGTTAAGATAGCAAGTATAGAAAATCGGGGGCGAGCGTTAAAGATTTTACAGCTTGACGCAACTGACACGCGTCACTCTTCTGTAATTAATTTTGTGACTTGGACAGACTAATGTCAGTGACAAAGGTAGAAGTAATTCACATTTTAATGTTTACAGCTCGCAAACACACTATATTCCTTTCACACAATTAATGGTTAAGTACTTTTTCTTCTATTTAACATGTTGTGTGCTCATAGTTATTCTGACACACATTTTATTGGTGGAGAGATTTCAATTGCTCATAACAACTATGATTTTTGAAACTATCTTGAAAACAGCTGTGGATGAATGAATATAGCAGCAGCTAAATGCAAGCACAAGTGAAATGGGAGATTTAAGAGAAAACTCACTAACCAGATCCTCGCATGTAAAAACAGAGGTTGACCCTGGGTGTCTAACATGGCTAGTCTTGGCTAGAGGAATTGATTAAATAAACTTAATTTACTTACTGGCCTGCACCTAAGTACCAATACCACCACAGGATATACAGGACATTTAGAAAGGAAATTGCATTGTGTCTTAGTTTTCACACAAACATAGCTATGTTTGATGATGTTGCTGGAAATGGAATTTGCAAAATAAATAGGCTGAAGTTTCGCTTATACCAAGTTATCAGTAGCTGAATATAAGTACGGTACATTTGAATTGTATAGCAGTCAGCTGTGAGAGTACTAGGGGATCAGAACATCTTGAGAAGAGCCTAACTGATATACATTCTGTAATGTGCTTACGAACTGGCCCAGACCTGGGAAGACAGCATGCCCTGAAGAAATTGGGTGGTTTTTAACAACTTTGGTCTTCAGAGCTGATGGAGAGTAAATGGTGTGAGCACGGTGCAGTGCCAGAATGGAAGAGCAAAGGAAATGAAAGATAACAAAGAAAACTGAACACAATTCCCACATATATGAAACTCCAATGTGACTCCACCCTGGTTTCAGGTGGAGAAAGTGAGTTTAACATATTGTGTCTACAGTCAGTAACTTACAAGCAAAAACACAAAACTGGACAGTTTAAGGTAACTTGGGAAGAAATCTGCCAAGGCCTTTGGTATGTGAAGTGAAGAGATTTTGATCATTGCTTAATATCTAGGTCCTTAAAACAGATGAAGAGTGGGCATGATGCGAGTATGGAGCGGCATCAGAATGAAGAGATGGGGTAAACAGGAGATCCCTAAGAAAACTCACCGACCAACGGCATTGTTCAGCATGATTCTCACACGTGTTAAAATCCGTCCCATCCTGCCAGGAATCAAACCGATTGCCTTGGTGGGAGGCGAGTGATCTGACCATTTGGCCACGGTGGCCCACCTCCAGCATTCACCTGGAGTGATTTTTGTAAATGTGAATAACATTTCAGGACACACATGGTCACACTGTCACAATATCCAAATTTTAAATGTTGGTAATGGTAATTTACTTACCAGATTCTGATGTCACCACATATTACTTTGTCAATTACTTTTAGGTCTACAACTGAAAATCAGCCTAACGTCATCAAGACATATGTTTGTGAGCTAGCCTAGAAACCATTTTACTACGCAATTCATACCGTACAATATCTTAATACACAAGTTAATGCTTTCAAATACAGGTAAGTAGTTGTGAAATTAGTGTTTAATAATTGATTCTGAATGTTTATTACCTGAAAAGCGTAGCACACATTAATTTTTAAATAATTTACTTCACTTAACACTATGAACTCTCGATAAAATAGAAGTCTTCATTTTGACAAGTTTGACGTGCATGTTTGTACAATACCTTGATGTTTTAATGTTAGAGGCATATTTTTGGTAGCAGTATAGTTCAGTCAGACATTTTATTTTATGTCAGTACTTTAAAATGTTTGTTAGTCGTTAATACAGAGAAAAATTGGAGAATAGTTATGAATAATATTTCATAGTCCACTTCTGCAGAGCATTTGTTGTTAACTTTAAAATTGTATCTGAAGTATCAAATACTATTTGAGAATCCCTGAAAATGCTTCCCAATATATAATGATTTAAGAACCCTAGAAAACGCTTATCTATAAATTATGTTAACCACAAAATTTAAATAACTTTTGTGACCAATTTCTTTGTTAGTACCAAAGACAAGAATTCTGGATTAAAATTAAGAGTTGTTTAATTGTTGGAGTCGCATAAAGATTCTTTAATAAGACTCTAGTATGATTCTCAAATAAATTTTCACAACTAAAATTTTATAAAATTTATTAACATATTGTTTTTGCAATTGATACTTGAGATGGAAATTCGAGTTCCAAAATTAAGAAGTGTCTGAATTGGTGCAGTGTCATACTGTTGTGAAAATAAAATTTTAAAAATGTTTGTAATAAAAATTACTTCAGGAAATTCAAATCATTTTCGAGGCCGATTTCTGTGTTATTGGTGTCGAGATAAAAATTTGAGTTCCAAAATTAAAATATTTTTTTGTTATGGTGTTTTGCATGGTTTCAAATCATTTTGGCTACTATTTTCTAGTAAATAAAATCCTTTTTTTGACTGACTTTGGTTGCACAAGTCACAAAGATTGAATACAATTTATAAAATGAAAGATGTACATATCTGAGAAATATTCATGTTTCACAAACATTTTCCAGTCTCTTGTTTTTTTAAGTATTTTCATGTTTTTCTCAAAATTAACACAACAGAAATATTAATATATCTCCAAAATATACAATTAATTTTTATTGTGTTCATTACATAGCAATGTGAAACTATGTAAAATTATACTCACCTAGAAGTTTTAATGCAAAGTTACATATAACTAGCTTCCCCTCCCCCGCCCCCAAAAAAAATTCCGTGGCCAACATTTTGTTAATGAAATACCAATGTTCTGTTAATGTTCTCCTGATGGGCGACCGTCACTCAGCCTAAAATCATTCAGCCTAAAACCCTCTCTTCGACCTTATTCAGACTAAAATTATTCAGCCTAAAGTCATTCAGCCTAAAATTACTCAGCCTACAGTCATTCAGCCTAAAGTCCTTCAGCCTAAAGTCACACAGCCTAAAACCATTCAGTCTAAAGTTACACAGCCTAAAATCTTTCAGCCTACAGTCACTTAGCCTAAAGTCACTCAGCCTAAAGTCGTACAGCCGAAAATTATTCAGCCCAAAGTCACTCAGCCTAAAGATTTTCAGCCTAAAGTTGTACAGCCTAAAATTGTTCGGCCTAAATTTATTCAGCCTAAAGTCATACAGCCTAAAATGTTAACGCCTTATGTTTTAAGTATCCGACTGCTGTAGAACCATACATTTCCATTGCAAACTGCCAGCGCATGTAGTGCCATCTAGGATACAGTGCTGGAACCATTCTCGAAAATCTAACCACTTCGGTAATTCGAGATGAAAAGCAAATAGTCTGACATCTGGTGGCGGAATCCGGTACTCCTTGAATGGTGTACAATAAGAAAGTATGTGCCGGTAAGTTTACATGCACAAAACATTTATTCGAGCAGGCAAACTAACTACATAAAGTACTTCAGTGCCTGTCATCTATGATAATGATTATCAGTTTGATTCTAGCAGTTATATTTCTTAAAATAGAATAAAATTGTTTAAAGCAATGAATATCAAACTGTCGTGACCAGCTTTATACATTTTTTGCGGATATTCTCTACATTTTTACACGTGCCTAATAATATAATTAAATCAGAAAATGTGGTAATATTCAACTATGTCACTACGGAATAATAAACATAATCGTCACGGGTACACGCCACTCAGCCTAAAATTTTTCAGCCTAAAATTAGGCTGAATATATTTTAGGCTGTATAACATTAGGCTGAATGACTTTAGGCTGCGTGACTGTAGGCTGAATAATTTTAGGCTGTACAGTTTAGGCTGAATGACTTTAGGCTGAATGACTGTAGGCTGAGTAATTTTAGGTTGAATGACTTTAGGCTGAACGAAATTTTGATCTTTACTACTAAGACACGAGAGCTGTTGTATTTTTAGGCTGAATGACTTTAGGCTGAATACTTTTAGGCTGAGTGGCGGTCCAAGTGTGCAGTAGCAGAAAAGTTTAAGTTTTGTGCCATTCGCATATATTTATGGTTGAATATTTCAGTCCTAGGTGGCAGCACTGTAACGATACATCGAAGAGAATGGTAGTGACAGTTATGAACTGAAGATAGTGCCACGAGCGCTACGTCTTCGACGTTTTCATCTAGCGACAATAAAGGGTACGAAGTAACCTGTGTACTATGGAGTGGAGTTGAAAATATGCTCTTTTTTTGGTCTTAAACCAGTCAAGCAGCTTTTTCATAGAAGAAAATTTTAAGATTAAAATATTTTAACATTATAACTTATTTTTTTATTTTTTTTTCTGTCTCTTGCTCTGTGTGAAAAGTGAATAACTCACGCTTAATATGCTGGTAGAACTAACACATTTATTCAGTAACCGATAAATATTTAATACTTCACTGTTTCGTACTTTATTTTTTTTTTACAAAAATTACGTAAATCACGTAGGTATAAAATTTAAAACATTTGAAAATATTTCAATGAATGCTTATTTACTCAGACATTTTGATACCGAAAGCAAGTTGGTGTATAATATGTTTTAATATTTTAAGACAATGTCTCGAATGTATTCAGGTGAAGTTCACCCAAATTTTCAAGAAGGCCTTTCATGTTTTAATAAGCATTGCAACATAATTAAAATATAATATCATTACAACATAAAAAAGTATTGGAGGTGAAACGGTGTACGGTGTGATATATCTACCAATCATGATAATGGTGAATTCGATACATTAGAAACATTTTCTTAGGCGTGCAACATCAACAATTAGCCTTAGTATCGCAATACCCGTAAGTTAAGGTCAACTTTGTCACAACATAAAGTTACAGCTGGAAGTATCTTAATAATTACATACTTATAAAAATATACATTTCCAAGATGTTTCAGCGTGTAAAGAACTTAAAATTCATTACAATATGGCATCATCCACCTCATTGGATTGTTTTATTTTCCGCTCTTATGAAATCGCGAGAAAAATATGTGAAATTTGCTATTTAGCATGGATTCTGTTTATCTTGCACTACAATACAAGCATTGTAGTTGAACTTCTAACGTATGTTAAGGCCGCAATAAGTCCAGAAATGTAAGAATACAATATCAAATCGCTGGACTCATTGCTGCCTAAATAGCCTAAATGTTAAAAGTTGAACTGCGACGTGTTTACTGTAGCTCACGGTAAAATAAAATGCCTGCTTTAATAGAAAACGTCACATTTTTCTTCTTGAGAATTAAAAAAATGTATAATAATAAGATTGATGCAGAGTCTGAATTAAGTACTCGAGAACTTTCCATTAATTTCGGTTTATTTTTTAACGACACTATTTATAAGAAGCGTAACTAAAATTATTTAACCCAGTGGGAAATTAAAACATTAACAAAATGCAAGAAAAGTTGAATTAGTAGGAGTGAAAAAATAGTACGTAAAGGAAATTCATTGCAACTGTCGTTACATTCACGTGTAAATAATGCATTATCATTGCCAAAAGCATGGGAGAAGTTGGGTAACCGTTGGACATGTGATTAATATGTCTGTCAGAAATGTGAAAAGCAATCTATTTTCTATGTCAGTATTTCGCACTTCAACAAAATATTTTATGAACGTTGTAGTTGACCGTTAGGTATTCTCTTGATTTAAGTCGCGCTGTATTCCATGCTTATTTCTGGTTCACCTTCAGCAATGAAGGGCGCCTAAGATGTACCCAATATTACATTATTAGTAAAGCATGGCATATTGAAATAGTAAGTGTAACTGAAATAAAATAAAAAAATTGTAGACATTCATAGGACGGGCTGACGTTCCAAGTGGGAAACGGGCCCGGCATATATGAAACAATCTTTGAGAAGAGATACCTCGAAGTGACTTAGCTTTATGGCGACCTAATTGCGCACATCAAATGCCGCATCCCCATAGCGCGACCTAAGCACTGAACTAGGGTACAAAGATTCCCGCCGATTCATATTTACTATTAGACTTGAAGTGGTTACCATATAATTTTATTGGTGAAATGTATGTAGGAAAGTGCAGCACACGTCTCTACCTGGATTTAACACACATCCAGTTAGTACATTTGAAGTACGGCAGTCTGAATAGGCCGTTGTAACTTACGTTGAAAGGCTTAGAAATAGTGTTTATAATAAGTATGGTGTCTTAGTGTCATTTTGTCCTTGCCGGAAGTGTTGGTTTTGTATTGCACAATAGGCACATGTAGAATAACTTCTTTATAAACGTATTTGCAAATACACAGCAACGTATTTGAAGTGCGTGGTAGGTGGCGCCATAAACAGCAACGTTCTGTGAATTGTTTGTTGGTATTAAACAAATCATGATCCCATAAATCTAGCAAATATTTTGACTGAGATGTTTAATTATACATGTTTTTATTATAATTATGGAATATCACATGCAATGTCATTAATTTAATCTCTTCATGATGGTATTCATAGTGTTACGGATACCACCGCAGCGCTCACCAAGCAGGGGAACTGCAAGCGCGGAGCGGTGTTATGACAACACTGAGAAGGTTACCCTCAATATTGGGAGCAGGCTGACATATATAACGAGGGGGCAGGGCCACCGTGGTGGTTGTTTATCGGACCATCAGCTGGGGTACCTCCAGGTCGGCTAGGACGCCATCCCCCTGCTCACCAACTCTGTCGTCCGAGGGCAGGAAGTCTGGGACTCCGCTCGTGACCCGGGAGGTCACGTCAGTGCTCACGTGCGATAATGTCATAGAGTGTCGACGGCGCCAATACACAGTAGTAAGCCGCTTGGAACTGGGTTCCAATATACTTACATATAAGCTTCTCTGTATTCAGGCATTAAGTCAAGATTGCACGACGCCAATTGTAAAGCTGTACTGTGCACTGTTAATGTAAATTGAAGCCCCTTCTATTTAATATTGTGAAGTCTGATAATTATCCTTATACCTGGTCGCAGTACATAGGAGTCACTGTTGAGTGGGGGAGACAGTAGTATCCTCCAGTCTGATCACGTCACCCTTATGTTCACCCCGAGAACCAACTGGAATAGAGAACCATTTTAAAGGGTGAAATGAAAGTCAACCTTAATTTTAGCATGCGTGACACATTCGATTCTTTATTTTTCTACAGTCATTAATACGGACAAAAGTGTTTCGTAAGTTGAGCAACCTGCCGACAAGAATATCCACTACCATGCATACCTAAGAAACTTTCAGTTTTCATGGGTTGTTCCTCCAAATGCCAATTCATTTTGAAGTAAACACCTGGAAATTTAATTTTATGACAAAATCTGTTAATTGTTCAGAGACGTAAATAATGAGTCCAAAATGCTGTGTTGTAATTCTGTTTGTCTCGAAATCAAATTTATAAGCTGAATTAATAAATAGTATTGTGAAATAATGTGTTATTTGATTTTCTCCATAATAACACACATTAAACATGAGTTTCTTAGACTCGAGTTCAAAAGGGTTCACACTTAAATATTTCAGTCAAGTTCGTAAATGGTAATACTGGTTATTACAAAGAAACAATCTGTTTGTAGACGTCAGTTAAATAAATAAATAATGTATATAATATATATACAATATATATTATATATATATACAATATATATAATATATAATACAATTATATAATATATATATACATTGGTTAACGACTTCTAGAAACTCAACTAAGAATGATAAGAGGTTAAATTTGTAAACCGATAAACATGGAAATAATTTAGCAGTGACTAAAATAAACAACGGTCGACCTGACCTTTCCAATAATCAAAATAGGCAAGTTTCCTTTAGATTGACAAAAAAAAACTTCCATTTTCTTTTTTTTTTCCGGACTTCAATTCCTCTCCAAACTCTGTCGCTTGTTTATTTTTCCTCTTTTTTCTTTACATTTGAATTATTCTAACGTATATCTTACTTAGATAAAATAATCACAACACAACTTGTTTTGGTGCGTGGCTACTATGTTCATAGATAAATGATTATTTAACTTTATCCAGGCCTTTAAACAAAGTGAAATTGAAGTTATTACCATCTGTAACAAAAAGCATACTTATGTTGCAGTATTTATAAAAATTGTGCTAGTCGAATTTGTTGCAAATACGAGCTCTTTCGTTGTTATGGACCAGTTACTAATTTAGGAATAAAATCAATTAATTTCATACTTGACCAGATCATGTCAAAAAATTTTGCAGGAATGTTTTTCCATCTTTACACTCTCTTAAGCGCATGAAAAACTGTCTTCCGGTAGAGACGAAGAAACTAATTGTCCTGTCACTTATCTTCCCGATCATCGATTAGTGCAATGTTGTGTTCAGTTATGTAACATTCGAACTAGCTGCGAGACTACAGCGATTACAAAATACCAGTGTACGTTATATATTTAACTTGAAACCTCGAGACCATATCAGCCACTTCTACAAAAATCTCAAGTGGTTCGAACTGGAAGAAAGAAGCAGGCTGCACTCGCAGTATCTACTTAAAGAAGTATCATACATCCAGAAGTCCTAAATATCTTCTTGACAGATTTGAGTCACTCAGTGTAAATCCTAATCACCACACACGTTCATGCGAAACAGTGCTACTCATGGTACCAAATCATAAAGCAGTATTTTTCTCCCAATCTTTTACGGTGTCTGGTTCTCGGTTTCGGAATGATTAGTCGAATGAACTAAAGACATGCTCAAACCTAAAGCCCTCTACACAATAACACGACGCGGCGCGAAGCGACGCGATGTGACATGACGTCACACCAAACGAGCCAATCACAGTTACTTCGCTCGCGATGCGCGACATCACGCGACATCTCACCAAGCGACGAGGCTGACTTGCCGCTCGGGCGATATCGCTGATGACGTCAAAGACAACATCCAATCAGAAGCAAGACTGCGAAAAATAAGAAAAATAACTATTGTAATATTTGTAAACAAGAGAAAAATAACGAGAGGGAAGGAACGAAGGATGAAATATTAACTTAGACACACATATTAAATGTTTCTACCTGCCTCACAGGAACATAACCTGACATCCCGCCACATAATTTGCTTATGTAATATAAAAGGTGCTTATAAAAATTAGTTTCAAGTTTAAGATGTTCGAAATTCAACCCGAGTGTAACTAGCCCGTGTTCGAAAATTCAACTATAACCTCTCGGTCAATTACCGATCTAATATTATATTTAAATATAAATAAAATACAGTGTACAGAATAAACTGTGGATGTATCATTTGGCAAAATATTTATCACGTAGAAAATGTAAATAAATCAAATCTAATCGACTAAACCTGCTCACGTAACTGAAATAACCCATGAAAATAACGTACCGTACTTCTGCGAGTGAATTTTTGTAATTGCCCTATGTGGTTCACATGTCATCACACAGATGGCAGGCCGTTTCACCTTTTCTTCCGCGAGCTATATCGCCTCGCATCGCCTCGCATCGCATCGCGTCATTGCAAAACGCACTGCCGGCGATGCTTTGCGATGTCGTTGGCTTTCGCTTCGTTGTGTCGCCACATCGCGTCGCGTCGTGTAATTGTGTAGAGGGCTTAAGTAGTTTCAAACGTTTTTTACAAACACATTTATTGCAAACTAAACAGCTCGTGTTATAGAGTTATGGTGCTACTTTATCTATTGAATGTATTTTTACTGGTGTTTTTTTTTTTATAATTTTTGAAATGTTTAGAATTTAAATTAGCTCAAAATCAGAATTTTATTAGAAATGAAATTTCTTCGATTTTCTTTAAACTTAAACAGTTCATATATGAATAGCCATATTTATATCGCATAGCTATAATTTTTTCTTTTGACTAATATGTTTATTTTATTCTATAACGCTGTTATCCAGTTACACATAAACTCCTGCAAGTTAAGTCTATAGCTATGTTATTACACACGAATATTTAGATAGCATACACAATACTTGTATTTTTTTAAAGTGACTAATAATAGCGTTAGAATTTATTGGTTTGTGGACATACGCTATTGCTCATGTTTTGCTGATCAAACCTGTGTGGGATGATAAATAACGAAAAAAGAACACACACACATATATATACATATACATATATAATAAAACTGTTATATATATATATATATAATTTATGTTTTATTTTACAGTGATAGTTTACTTACGTTTAGATAGTTTGTAAACCGTTCTTTATTAACCCTTATGTCATAAAACCAAGGGACGTAAATGACAATCATCGGTTAGGAAACCATCTCATAACCCATCAAAAGCAGTTATAAAAAATTGCAAACTGCAGAAAAATTCATATTATATATTATTTATTTAAGTGTTTTAAATGGTTAATTTGTTTATTAAACTAAATATATCTGTCAATTTTCATGTAGGATATTTCGCCTATAGTTATTTTCCGCCATTAACAACGAACAATACTAAAACGTTCCTGAAATTTCGAATTCATGTTTTGGTATCAGCACTCCACTGAAACCTTACTTTCCAAAGTTGGGTTTTCGAAACCAGACTCTCGGTTGAAAGATAGTACCATGGTTTGAAAGTATACACGTAGAGAAAATAGTGAAATAAATGCTACAACCTCATTCGCCAATCATCGGTTGGGAAACCTAAATCTCACTACCCCTCAAGAACAGTCGGCTGCTGCTATTTGAGGAAGATTGGAATACTCACCCAAGGTCATTGCGAATTCTTTCGCGGCACGTCAGGCTGTTTGGAGTGCCTCCCCCTTCCACAGCCCCCCTTACTCAGCATGAGCGACCGCCCTCGTTACCTGTCGTTCTACATTTGCCCCTGAATTAAACTTTTTTCAAACAAATGTTACTTTTGTAAGAGATGGTCACAAGCTACCACTGACTTGTTTGATCAGGAACATATCTGGGCGTAATCGATTCTGATATATCGCACACGACTTGTTTTTATTGTAATTTAAATATTTTTGCCAACCATAAAACTTATCTAAAATTGCTATGAAAATGTCAGCTCGCCAGGAAATGAATATTTATTGCCTACAGCATTTTTAATTTCACCTTAATTTATTTTATAGTTTCTTAATGAACCTAGTAAAATTTACATTGGTTTTACAATAATGAAGAGCTGGTATCTCCCAACCATATAACAGCCTTAAATATACGTTTTTTTTTTTTCATTCACTACTTTCAGCCCTTGTCTCCGAAACATAGTTTAAGCCTAACTTTGTTCTTGCCTTGCTGACAAGTTGTGTCATATCTTGTTTAAAAAGATCTAACTATAAAGGGCGACGGTGGAGTACCCATGTACATAGGCATATAATGGTGGAAAGAAGTAATATGGTTGGGAACAAAGTACTGGTCGCTGCCATTTACACCCCTCCGAGTGTAAGAGAGTTTGCTGAGTTAAAAACAAAGTTCAGCTTGTTAACGTCGAAATATGAGCATGTTTTTGTAATTGGTGATATAAATGTTGACTTACTTAAGTGTTTCTGCGAATCAACTCAATACCTAGATTGACAGTATGAAGTGCTGGGAATATTGCGTGATGATATCTTTTATTCATATAATTAATTACGAGTTCTTAAATTAAACCTGCTGCCCACCTGCACGCTAGAGGCTCAGAAGCGAGAGAGTTATAAGCGCGACCTTGAGCGCGTATCAATCACCTCATCGCCACAACGAGCCAAGCGTTGAACTAGCGTACAAGAATCCCGCCGATACAATGTCACTACGGGACTTTAAATAGTGACCATATAATTTTATTGGTAGAAATACTGTAGCAAAGTTCACGTTTCTGAATTTCTTGTACATCCGGCTAGTACACTTTGAATCATGGAAGCCTGAAAAGGCTGTCTTTTAGTTATGTTGGAGGCTTAGAAATAGTGTTTTAATGAGCATGGTGATTTAATTATATTTTCTTCTTGTCCGAAGTGTGTTTTATTTTCGTACATTAGCACGATAGGCACATGTGAAGTGCTTTCGTAAAATGAAAAAAAAATAATTTTACTGCAACGCATTTTCAGCATTTGCTAGGATGAAACTCAGAGGAACACAGACGCAGCTTTGATACCTTGACACTTGACAAATAGAATAAAAGAAGCCTTGGATTGCAAGTCGTCTCTGTTTAACAATATAATTGCGAAAATGAATTTCACACTAGGCTTTGATAAATGCTTGTCTTCGCCGGCAGAAACGTTGTGGCAACGGTGTGGGCAGAATGCGTAAAAAGATAGGGACATTGCGCTTTTAGTACAGGGGAACTTAATATAGTTCTTTAATCTGCCCAGTTTCGCTAACGAAGGCACTGAAGCTCGAATAAACAAATGCATTAATTTACAACGGTTGTATTACGATTTATTTTACTGAAGTAGCTGTAGGAAATGTCTCTAAATCGGTTAAGCGGATCAAATCATCAGCTGAAGGATCGGATTAAATACGTATTATGTTAATACCAAAATATTACCGTTTATCCGCATCACAATGACGGACTTATTTATATTTTCCCAATGCTGAGAAGTTTGTCCTCAGAATGGAAATATGCAGAAAATTTATAAATTACGTCAACAATCGGTAGTTAAAAGCCATATTTAATATAGATGTTGAAATTTTGTTTCTGTAGTGGGAACATCCAGCGTAATTTATTAAAATATAAATATTTATGTGGAATTAATCTTGCTGATTACGAGAAGCAGTTTCACACAATGTAAAAATATTAGTTTTGTAATTACTTTAAACAGAATAATTGAACTAAAGTAATATAGCTTTGAAAGTTTTTACGAATTGCTGGCTTGAAAACAGAAGACTTATTCAACTTCAAGGCAAGAAAAGTAAATAGCACTGCTCAGTTCCATAGAAAATTATTGCACAGTAAGTACATAGTACATTTATACACTATTTCATTAATATAGCCTAAGTTAACACGTATGGCCTAAGTTTTATTGTTTGTTGCTCCACAGGTTCTAACCTACATATAAGTGTAAATATTTGTAATTTTTACTAATATGTTAAAAATAATACTAGTTTCTCATTCGTTCTGTACAGTTACGATGCAGTGCCGTGGTCAAGTTAAATAACTTCAATCGTGCAAGAAAGACAGGATATGTCTATAACACAGCGTAATAGATAAAATAAGTTATCGCTAACAAATACATCACAAGAAAGCGAGCTGACGTCATTATAATATTCCTCATTCTTGAATAAATGTTTAAAAATTAACACATACGTCTAGTGTGGCAGTGATAATGGTCCTGTAAAGCGAAATTAACTCAATAGGACTCTTGATTATTTATATTACATTCCAGGCCCTTCTGTTTATATAACTCATTTTCCTATTAAACAGCGCTTTACCGATTTATTGCCGTGGCACATTTGCGGCGTGTATGCGTTATCATTCCTGGCGTTACGGAGATAAGATGTAGCCACTAATGTCTCCCCAAGGATAAGGAACACGAGCGATAAGGCGAAAATATTGTTGTAGCATATAAGGGCCATATTTCCAGCTAGCAAGCGTGTATATTGCTTATGAGCAAAGTTTCAGGCGCAAGTGTACGACTGGCCCTTCACAATCGTACTCCTCTTCCCTTCCTTCCCCTCAGCACACACCAGCCCCCGCCATCTTAGGCCCACCCCTTGCCGCTCTACCTGCGTGTGGTGCACACACCCATTATTCCTAGTCAACATTCCATATTCGAAATATGCATACAGTATGCTTGTTAGTTAGCTCAGTTAATGCAACAAGTGGGTCAGTAACTAGAGGCATAATCAGTCTGTAATTTGTGTAACAGACTTTCATAACATGAGACGCAAAATCAATTTAGTGAAATCTTGTGGACATACACCATTGCAACGCTATGTCGCCTCAAACAACCAAGAGTGAGAACCAAGGAAAACATAATGGAAAAAAGCAAAATTAACTAACAGTACTCAACATATAGATAAATAAAATACTCGAGCCACCAAAATTAAGACAGCACAGACAACAGTTACAACGAAGACAATATCACATAGAAAAAACGGTTTTGTGGTGACTGCAAAATGATTCGTCAATATGGACATCACAAAATAGTTTTGCAGTGGTTACAAAATTGTTTGGTATTCATTGCATAACTGTATTGGGGACAGCAGAAAATGTTAGTGGTCACCACAAAAATAATTTGGTAACGTCCATAATGACAAAATATTTTGTGGTGACCAAAAAGTTTTTTTTTTTTTTTCAGTGCACAAACACAAGGCAAGAAGAAAAAACTGTGAAAACACATATGAACACAGGAGTTTTTCTCAGGCGAACTTTCAGCGACGTTTCTTCAGCTGACATACATTAATTTTTTCCACAATAAAAGCAAATACCTTTATAATTATTTGACTTAATTTGATGTGTAGGTAAAGTGGCATTTTCCTGTAGTGTGTAGTGCCTATTTTCCCATACATGCACGGCCAGTCTTGCTTTTAGAGTAGACTTTTCCTGAGACAACATTGTACAGCAAGGGCGTATGTTAACAATAACTCACTTAATAAGTTATCCGCATTGCAAGAATATTTCAAAGACATTACTAAAAATTAAGTAAGTTTCGTAAATTTAACTAAATCCAATGAATTAAATTTAAGTTCAGTCTCTAAATTGAAAAAAAGCTTTAGGATAGGGTCATTTATTTCAAATTAATGAAGTATACATAATAAATTTTACTACTCTGATCCTACCTCAAACAAGTTTCGAAAACTTCTCAAAAATGAGCGTATTATTTACTATAACACGTTAGTTACGAAAAACAGCTATAAAAATGTAAAATGTTATAGAAATATATTATCTCTGTAAATAAATATCGTGTGAAGAGGGTGCCCGAGTACCAGTGTATCGCACCTTCAATGTGGACTTACTATTGATACCCGAAGGCATCTTCTTATCTAGAAGGATGGCATGAAATGAGGCTCTACAATGGAGAAGTGGCGGAACGAGAAGAGTTGTGAAACGGGATGTCACCGAGGAAACCCACCGACCAGCAATATCATCCGGCACAGTTCCAACATGCGAAGAACCAAAGCCCGCCCTGCTAAGGATCGAACTTGGATCACCTTGGTAGGAGGCGAGCGCTCTAGCCACTCGGCCGCGTCCTCAATCCTTCCAGTTTCATGAGTAGTACGAATTAAAATACATTTTGAATTGTTATGATAAAAATAAGTGATATCACATTTTCCCGATACTATTGCGACTATTTTACATAA
Source organism: Medauroidea extradentata (assembly GCA_003012365.1). Classification (NCBI taxonomy): domain Eukaryota; kingdom Metazoa; phylum Arthropoda; class Insecta; order Phasmatodea; family Phasmatidae; genus Medauroidea; species Medauroidea extradentata. Next base: position 28,107 of record PNEQ01109987.1, read on the forward strand.
CTGCACAATTAATGAACAATTGTGCATGCTGTTGATAAATCACCTGTAAGATTCACTCTTCAATTAAACATCCTGTGAGCTGTTTGCTCGGAAAAGAATATCAACTCATTGTTCCTTCCCTTAAAATAAAAAATATAATTAACTTGAACATGACTTACTTCAAATATATCTTTATATTAGTGATTGTCATTGCAGCTAGAATGTAACTAAGTCATTCATTAATTGGCTCATTTAAATACATAATACTAGATGTTTCGGCCAATCTTTGTTTTGTAACGGTAAAATTTTAGATTTCTATTGAAATAACGTATTCCAGATACATATACTGAACAACTAAAAACAAATAATTTTTGTTTTGTATTAGTTAAAACATATAGTTCCAAATAATTGAATTTTAACATTTGCTTTTGGTGTTTTCTAAGCTTAATATTTATGTTGGTGAAAATACATAGGACACATGTACAGTAAGAAATGAGCCATTTTATATTTCTGCTTTTGTCACGTGTATCCTGCACAGGCATTTCCTATACAAGTAAATTATAAACGATGGTTATACCGAAAGTAAATGTGTATTTATAAACTGTAATGAAAAATAATTGCACAGTCTGACATTTTAGAGCATTCTGCACTCTAATTTCGAAAAATTTTCACAATATATTTGTTTATATACAGTTTGTAGCACATCCCTTGGTACATGCATATTTCCTACATGAAAACATTTTATATATTATGCAATATTCAGATTAATGTGAAACATAACAATAGGCTCAAATACAATGATAAATGAAAATACACCTGAAATAAATTAAAGAAAAATGCTTACATTGTATACTTGGTAAGCGCAGAGCGTTGTCACTGTTTTGCATAACGAGTGAAGCAGCCATATCAGGGAGATAGTAGAGTTATTTGCATAGCAAAAAAAAATTAATTTGTTAGAAAACACTGTATTGGTTTTTCCATTGTTTAAGAATACACTCTACCACACAAACACTCGCACAACTTTATTACTCCGCACCTATCAGAGTACAATCCACACACACAGCACTGCAGACACCTCACATAACACTGCATGCTGCACTCATATCATTACAGGCTCCGCAAAAAACACTACAGGCTCCACACATATCTCCACAAACTCACATAGAGTACCACAGACACCACACAAGACTGTGCATTTCCCATACAAAACTACGCCCTCTACAAAAATATCACTCATGTTGTGAATGACTCCTCGCACTCACCACATGTCCCCACACCCTTCAAACTTGTCCCCACACCCTTCAAACATGTCCCCACACATGTTCTCACACCCTCCGCCCGTGTCTCTACACTCTTAACAATCATCCCCCCCCACACCTATTTATATTCCTTACACAACTATGTATGCTCTTCACACGACTATGTAAGCATCTAACATAGCAATGCAGACTCCGCACATATCTCCACAAAGTCGCACATAGTACCACAGGCTCCACACAAGATTGTGCATTCCCCATACAAAACTACACCCTCTACACAAATATCACTAATGTTGTGCATGGCTCCATGTACTCTCATCATGCTCCACACACATATTAGCACACCCTCCACATATGTCCCCATACCCTCCACATATCGTACTAAAGGCACCTGACATGAAACTGCAGGAACAGCACATAAATCACAAGAACCGCACATAAAACTACAGGAACCGCACACAAAACCACAGGAACCGCACATAAGACTGCTGGCACCTCACACACAAACAGCAGGCACCTCACATATCATCGCTGACACCTCACATAAAACAGCATGCACCTCACATAAATCAGCAGACACCTCACATAAATCAGCCGCACCTCACATAAAACAGCAGGCACCTCACATATCATCGCTGACACCTCACATAAAACAGCATGCACCTCACATAAATCAGCAGACACCTCACATAAATCAGCCGCACCTCACATAAAACAGCTGACACCTCACATAAATCAGCCGCACCTCACATAAAACAGCTGACACCTCACATAAATCAGCTGGCACCTCACATAGAACTGCATGCTCCGCACACATTCCATATGCTCCGCACATAAAACTGCCGGCTCCGCACATATTTCATATGCCCCTCACATAAAACTGCATGCTCCTCACATATTTCATATGCTTCGCACATGTATCTGCATGCTTCATACATGTCCCCAGACCCTGCAAACATGTTCCTACACATGTTTCCACACCCTCCACACATGCCCCACACCCTCCACCGATGGAATCGATTGGTCCTGGCTACACGTAATCGCATTTCAGCAAGAATTTAAGGGCTTCGCAGTTATTACCTTAATTTTTTTACCTACTGTATACTATGATGTTTCCATACATACACATAAGTCAGGTATTCACATATATCCCTGGCCGTGTCATTATTCTCCACTACATAAGTCTTCACGTTCCCACTGAAAGCATTTTCCACATTGACGAACCTGAACTTTGTTGCCATACCAGTCCCTACTACGATTTTAGGGCGGATTGATGGCGTCCTGGAGCAGGATGGCCAAGCGGATTCCGGCGGTTGTACGCATAGTTTTTTCTGAGCTGGTCGTGCTACTTTACCTTGCAGATCTTTGTGTGCCTAGCCAGATTGTCACGACGAGCGAACTGGACACTGCAGTAGTTGCACTTCAGCAGATTTCTTTCCGTATTGTCCTCACAATCTGCCTCGTGTCGACGAGCATTGCAAAAATTCGGCGAACTGCTTCTTGCGATACTCACAGCAGGTAGTCACTTCTCCTCTTGACATCACCATTACAGGTATGCAAATGATTAATCAACTTGTCTTTGCGAGAGGTTGTTACACCACGCCGCTCACAGATCAGATGCTCTTTATATCGTGGATTGAAGAAACAGATCTTCTAATGTCTCAGCATATTATTTCGCAAAATAAAGACTTTACTACAGAACTTACAGCAACTAATGTTAAAAGAAGAATACGGTCCTTCCAGTACGCTAGTTCGTTCTTCTACAAACCAGGCAAAACCTAACCATTAATATCTTGTTGCACTTTACCCTAACACAATATCTTGGTTAATACAATATTCACTAGTTAAATAGCGCGATGGGCTGAACGTAGCACACATAATAAGCACTCGAAGTAGGCTGTGCGTACAGAGATAGTACTCGAACGACAATCAGTAACTGAATTTGACATCTCGTGCGACTGATTATTTACCCTCACTGTTTACTGATTTCGTACACTGTATGTACTTTTTGCTAGCAGAGATCTCATACAGTCAGATGTATGTATATGTGTTAGGTCCTGTTTATAACGAAATTTTTATTAATGTACTGGGTGCTCACGGTACTGAATTACAGATTTATTATTTTTTTTTGCTAAAAATCATCAAGAACTTACCTCACGAAATATATATTAATCGCATTGTATAGAGCATTCTGTATGTGTTGTAGTCCGGATTAATTACGTAATATATTTAAAAAAAACTTATAATACGCCTATAAAAGTTGTTTTCTTAGTAACTGAACAAATATTTCTTGGTCAGGACTTTATTCGATAGCGACATCTACATATTTAGCTATGATTACAAAGAAATCATCGAACTGGTATAAGGTCTTTTGAGACTCGCGAGCGGGTAGGTATTAGTTTGTATACTGGTACATACAAATGCGAGAGGAATATTTCTGAAACAGTAACATTGCTCGACATCTTTTACTGTAAGCTTTATGCTCCCCGATAGCGAATTTTTACTTTTAGGACCCAATAACAGCAAGGTTTAAGTTACAGTGACGGGAGAAAGAACTCGGGTGGTAGTATGTGTGGTTCGACAAGATGCTAACATGTATTTACATGGTAGGGATCGACAAACATTACAGTAGAAGGGTAGATACTTGGAACCTAAAGTATAATTTAATTTGCAGTCAGTACAAGGGATTTATACGTCATAATGCACAGCAGAACGTTTTCCCAGCAGGCGAAATAACATTTTGACAACATGTTACTTAGCTCTACGTACGGGTCTTCACCGTCTCTATAGTGTAAAAGTTAATTTTATATCCGCCATGAGTATACATATTTTAAAACCGCAACTATAATCGGTGATAAAAACTAATAAACTCATATAGTTTTCGAGCTCCGAACCCACGACTAAGTCATCGCGAGCGTACTTTATATTTGGTTCTCTTTTTCGTCCGTATATAGACTTTACGAAATCGAAAAACCACTCATGGGAAATATAAAGTATGTTACGGAAATGCGGTTTGGTGTTTAAGTCGGCGGTATTTGTACTGGCCGTCTGTAACACGCACAACTTTTCCGTCAGCTTTATTCTAGTCGCGTCATAAACTAGCAGAACATTACTAATATAATAAATTAGCTTAAGCAACGATTATTAAAGCATAAGGTTAAGCGAAGCCGATATTTACATTGCAGGCATCTGACATTGCACAACTCACTATTACGATAGGTACGGTAGTAAAGAAATACTCTCAAATATATTAGTTAATGCATTAGTTTCGAACTAAGGACTGTATGTTAGCGCTTCACACACACAAGTAATAATTTTCGCTTTTTATAATTGTCTACAAAATAACCCTACAGCAGCGGATAGTAATGCATAGTTGAACTTTTAAGAAATAATAGTACTTTTAATATAAATTGTTTTTGTGCGGGCGTTTAATTACACCTGTATCGTAAGTGTATACTATTAACGGCAGTATACATATATGCTTGTATCAGACATGCAGTAAACTACCTACTTATTAATACTTTACTAGCTGAAAATATAAGCTTCGGGCATTTTAGACAGGTCGTTAATGCGATACAGTTACGTTTAATTGCGGCTTATATGTAACTATCAGGTTCAAGTAATATTAATGTAGGCCTTAGATTTAGGATTAACTTCTTCATACTTAGAAAAAAATATTTTCAACAGCCTGTGCGCCATTACAGTTATACTTCCTTATAACTTCATGGCTTTAAACTTAATAAGAGCAATTAACGCATCTTTCGAAAGTTTTGCAGAAAATATACATTTTTAAAATGATAATTTAGATATATCGAACCAAGTACTGCATTGGCGAACATATTCATGGAGAACTTTGAGAAGGAAGCACTCACCCAATGCAATAGCCCTACTATAATCTGGCGTGATCGTACGTCTCCGATTTTGGCGGTTTTATTCTCTTCACAAATGGTGTAGCATATTTTACCGCTTACTTGTCGATAATCGTATTAAATTAAAATTTGGAAGACAAACACAGTCCAACAGTACCGAAAATAAACTTTATGACATCCTTGAATATTTCGCGATAAGGTAAAATATTTTTAAATACTTAAATCTGTTGAAAATTTATAAATTCAGGATTTAGTTGTAATTTAATTATGCACACAAAATGTTAGACCTTCCAGTCTAACGGTCCGGTTCCCTGATCCAACTGGGTGTAAATTTGTGTTCGTTTGTGTTAGTATTACTTTGTTATAAAGGCAGGAATGTTAGACACGGTAGTGAAAATTTGCCATTGTGCTAAACATATTTACAACAGTTAATTATCAACGTGGTGTTTGAGACCCTTTTCTTATCACCAGTAAGTTTCGTAACTCGTACGACATGGTAATGTATGCTATGCGTAGTGTTGGTTGTTGAGCGAGTCGTAAAACAAATCGTGATAACTAGGGACAGGAAAATTTCGCGAATTCAATTATCTGCCGGCTAGAATCCATTGTACTATGCATACTCAAGCCCCGTCTATTCGTTCATTGTCTGCTGTTTCACTGAGTGTTAATGGACAATTGGTCGGGGCTTGAATATAAATAGGATAATTGATTCTAGCATACAGGTAATTTAATTCGCGAAATTTTCCTGTCCCTGGTGATAAGTCATACGTTTCTAAATAATATAGTGCTAATGTGTTGCTAATGCACACGGCATTTGTATAAGGACTCTACAATAAATTCAAACAGACGGTTTGCAAGTTAAATATTCACTGAGGAAGGTATGATTTGTGTAGGCAGCAAACATATATCAAAAGCTTAGAAACAGAGAATTAATAATCTCACGAAAGTAAACTGAAAGTTAAGTCCTCCTATATTATGAAATAAAGATAATAAAAAAAAATCACTTAAATAAAGCCAGTGTAAAGTGGAAAATAAGTAAGCAAGGAAACTAGAGTGTTCATTTATTTCGCAATGTTTTCAACATAATGAAATAGGTACTTGCGAATAATTTTCTCTGTTTATTTACATATCACGCATTTTACGTTACAAATTACATCGTCCTACATACATATTACACGTGACTACATAGACCTACAAAATGGTTACTTTTGTTGCCAACATACGAATTATTCAACTAGAACAAAATAGTTATGTAGAAAAGTTAACTTTACGGGCACGTTCATAAGGCGGACTCACTTGAAATAGACGATAGTTATTACTAGGGAAAGGAAATTTCGCGAAAACATTTTTGCAACACTATTTTTCAGTGCCATACGTGCTTTGTGGTCAGTGATTGGATGCCATAACACCCAGCGTCTTGAGGTTAAACGCGCAAATCACAGACGTTATGTGTCGCAGTTATCCGTGTGCTGATTGGCACAGTCAAATTAATAACGACTCGGCACAAAAACACTGTGTCAATAACCTTGAAATTGAGCTGCATGTGTGCACTTAAGGAACTGAAACAAAGTGGGCCAAATATATTTTCCGCAAAACTTCATGCCCTAGTTATTCCGCATTTAACACAACAATATACATTTTACATTGGTAGAACGATAACATTGGTGAATGTGTCGAAATCTCTTGTACCCCAACTTAATTTCTTAACTCCATTGTGAAGTATCTATTAAATCCACGGAAGATTCGTAAAGTTAACGCATAGTTAAATTAGCAGTTTCCATGTTAACTTCATTGTGAAGCTCTTTTAAAATGACAAATCACAAAAAACGTTGTATTTAACATATTCATTTTTGTAATCTATTAGTATATTTTTTCTAAGTTTTATCACAATGAAAAGAAGATTAAGAGAAACTCATTCGAAGCAATTCGAGTGCTATAAATGTTATTTTGATGGTTTCTAAAAGTGTCAAAAATGCCTCTTTCAAGCTGCTATATTTCAGAACGAAATATCTGAATATGAACGAAATCACGACTGAGGCGTTCATTGAACTTCGCATCGGAGAAGTCTTTTAAATATGATGATAGAATCGCCGCTTGAATTCTAATTGAAAAAAAAAAAACTGAATGGCCAGAAATCTACTCGACGGTTCAGTGCATTGCGCATAGAGTCGATGGAACACTTAATTAATGTCACCCTTATCGTACCTTCGTATTTAGTATCGGAAATCTTCAGGTGGGCGACTGTCTTTCAGTAAACAATCACAACATTATTTTTAGTAGGAGGATATTACGTTTTAAATATGATCACACATGCATACTGATGTATGAATATATTCAGCAGGAAAAGTGTCGACGAAACCCGGCAATCGTAAGTCGGCTATAAGCACTTACCTTATACGTTTTAACTTTGCACAAAAACCATTCCTTAAATGTTTTATTTTATACAGTTGTAGTAGGTATTTTTAAAATGCATATTACTGTATATATGATTATTTAAAGTTTTATACTAGACTAAATGTAACAGACTATATTTCAAATATAAAAAGTTAAATGTGATTGTTATATATACTCATCGCCACCTTATTTTGTTTATTACCTTGCAACGGGCCGGCGATTAACAAGCGATGGTTAAAGAAAGACAAAATTCGCGTTCGCTTCAGACTAGACTTCTCTGACTTGTGCGTATCTGAGTGTAACCCTTGACATTATTTACGTGTAATTAATTGCTTTATATGACATTGGGTTCTCTATAATGGAAGTTAAATTGTTGGCCAAATGCGTATCCCACTGCTAGTGATGACATTTCAGACCAGTGGTAGACGTTGAGTGAACGAACTGTTGCTTGCAGTCTAGCTTAATGTCAGAAAATTATGCGAAATTAGCAGGTTTGTAGCCGTGACTTATTTGACAATCTTTCGGATATAAAGCATTAGAAATATGTTTTGCGAGTAAGTCGCAGTCACTAATTTTATAGCGCTTGAGGAGTACTAAGCTTTCCATGCTTTGGCTCGTATCACCTTAGCCCCACCTCTCCAGCAGACGTTACAGTACACTGGCCAGTTGTTTGCCTTTGTTACATCACAGTGTACAATGTGACATTTGTTTGTAGGGAAACAGTAAAGTATATTTCGACCCAGTCCGAACGTGTGTGTGTGTGTGTGTGTGTATATATATATATATATATATATATATATATATATATATATATATATATATATATATATATATATATATACATCTGTCATTTTAACATGTAACGTAGTTCTAGTAGGTAATTTGTACACAGTACTATTCACTCTTACTATAAACATTGTATGACCATGTGCGAGCACATAATATTCGTTAGCTGGACTGAGACAAGGAGCATATACGAATTTGCGCTGAATATTTCATTGTACAAAGTGCTCATGGTATATTGAAATAGATATTTGCTATACAATTTTTAAGGCTACACGTATTCATATTTATAATGTTATGATAATTATGTTGTTTTAAAATATTTTTTAAAATTATTTATTATAACGAAACATTTTCGTTTACTTGTAATTCATATCTACAATTACATATTTTGTAAGTTAGTGGAAAACCAATGTAATATTACGCACATTATTTGTGACGTATGAAATAGTATAGCCTCTAGTTACCATAATTTGTAAAAACAAATCCCTAAAAATAGTTGCCTTGTAACTTATAACATTTCAATGGCCTAGAAAATATTACCGCAAACACTAGTTCCTTTGATATAAAAATGAGTTCAGAGTAAAATAACAAGTAATAGACAAATTTCGGCTAATTGCCATTACCGAACAAAATAAGGGCGTCTAAATAGGGAACGTGCTAGCTACTTTTAACAATACTTATACGATATGTTATTCAGAAATACAGGACTAAAATAATTCTGTCGGCAAATTAAACGCAAAGTTTTATGAAATGAATATGTCTTTGCTATTTTCCGTGTTTCACTTTTAGTGGGGTCTAAAAGTGATTGGAGAGAAGGAATACTTTCAAATGCTAATCGCAGTAAAATACCAGCCATGACTGGTACATCTAGACGTATGCTGTTTTAAAGCCAAATAAAACGAATTTAACAATATGAGCAAAATATTGCAAAACTGCAAAATTATTCATGAAACAGACAAATAAATGACAAGAGAGGCACTCTCTCTCTTCGTATTGACAGAGCTTCGCGGCTGGCGTGTAGTTGAGACACCCTTCCCCTTGACTTCCACGACATACAATGAGTCAATGACCCATGACCGTGTTTTCAAACGTCCATTCCCTGCCGGGCCTGTGTCTTATCGCCTGATCTGCGCTGGCCAGACCGAGCTATCTGACTCGCGCGTAGATGAGACTCCCCTCACCCCTGACCGTATCGCAACATAGACGGTTTTGCACATGTCCATTCTCGGGCATCTTCATCTTCTTGTTACCTCCTCAACTGTTCTGACATTTCCTACTTCACTGAAGCAGGCCGGTCCATGCTACGTACACAGGACCATTCTTGTCTTTGTACTAGCTATTCATTGAAATTATATACATTTTCAAACGTTACTTTGACATATTAATACTGAATTTGTTGTACGTTAAATTGTTTCAGAAATTATTTCATAATATTCTGAGTGTCGATTCCCTTGTTACCTTACTGTATTCGCAAGTAAATTATTACAAAAAATTCTTACTATAATGCTGCTGTCTTACCAGGACTAACAGCATGTGGTGTGTTAAGAGTATTCGACCCGTACCTAGAACTATAAACATAGTTACAGAAATACAAATAAAATACTTCAGATGACGAAACTATGTAGCTGATGTTTAGGACGAACGTGTAACTTTTATAAATAAAACGCTTAAATTTTCCTTGCTGTGATTCTGTGAAACAGAATATGAGTACGAAAAACGTTTTGTTTAAGCGTGTGTACTAAAATTTCAATTATGTAGCTTTAAAATAAAATTAATAAGAAATCAAAACACAATATGTGCAATAAATAGTTCTTTTTAACCATAGTAGTACAAGTACATATTTTGCTTAGCACAGAAATATTACTTGAAAACACAGTACTATCTGAAATCAATTTGTTACATGGTCTAAAATTTTACGTTCAAGTCAATAAAATATGCATACAACACTGGTTTGATTAAAAATACACTACACCTAGAAATATAATGTAGTAACAGTACATATTAAAAATTTGTGTCAATTTGTGTGTATTCTAGTCATAATAGACATTTGTAACTTCATGATTAATGCATCTATCGTAAAGCAAAATGCAACCAAATATCAGCCACCAAGCTCAAGCAAAGCAAACACATGTAACTTCATTAATAAGATCGTTAAGAATCGATGACGTAATACATAATACTACAACATATTTAATCGTAATTTTTCATGCACTGTTGATGTAGATGTAAACTTACGTTGCATATGTAAATGTATCAACACATCGTTTGACAACTTTACGAAATAATATTTAATAATCCGAAATGCTAGTTTATTTTGCTCAAATAAGATTTCGATATTCACATACAATTAATGTAAAATATGACCTTTAACGCTTGATAATTTGGATGTTGTGTGTGATAACCTACACAAGTGTTATATTTCAATAGCATTTGGTGTAGTTTTACATTCACTGTCGATGTATTTTCACACCTGTATGGCTTACGTAAATTTATTAGGTCGCAAGTATAGTTTTAAAGTGATTTACTGTGTTTTTCCCCGACATTGGTGGTGTGAATTTACGAAATTAATATGTAATTTCTCAAAATTTTAGTTTATTTTTACACATATGGAATGTTATTCGAATATACACGTACAGTTAGTGTAAAATTACTACAGACCATTGATCTTTTACTCATGTGATTTTAGGCGTTGAGCGTGATAACCTACATTAGTGTGAAAATTTAATAATATTAGGTGTAGTTTTACATTCCTGTCGTAATTTTACACCTACATGGCTTACGTAAATTTATTAGGTCGCAAGTGTAGTTTTAAAGTGATTTACAGTGAATTTTTACCCCTATACTAGTATAGTGAATTTACGAAACTAATATGTAATATCTCAAAATATTAATTTATTTTTACATGCATGTCATGTGTTTCGAATATACTCCTACAGTTTGTGTAAAAGTAATTAACAGCAATGGTTTTTTACTCAAGAAATTTCAGCGATTTTTAGTGGTCACCTTTGTGGAAATAAAAGTACAAAACGTGTATGTGTTATTTTTTATTTTTGTCACCCACACAGCACAAAAAAGTCGCGGCAACGTCGCAGCGACATCGCAGTGTAACTTTGCGACGTCGCATGGAAGTCGCAAAACGTCGCAGTAACGTCGCAACAACGTCGCAGGGAAGTACATATGGCCACATTTTGCGACGTCTCGGCGCGACGTCGCACGGGCGTCTCGGGGCGACATCGCAATTTACTCAACATATGATAAAATTAGGTTTTTTTTATTTTGAGAAAGTAAATGTGAAATTTGCTGTGTCGATTATTTTATTTGTCAAGCTCTATTATACAAGCATAACAATTGAACTATTTATTTGTAATTTTGGTGTAATATGTCAAAGATTTTTATGTAATAATTTGTTTGGTTGATTGTGGTCAACATTTAGCCTAAATTTTAATACAGAAGACTCTCGATTATCCGCTTGCTAACTATCCGATTTGCGGATTATCCGCGCAAAGTATTTCACTTGATGTAGTTGAAAAATTTGTAAAATATTTTTAAAAAATGTTTGGTTGTATATAAATACATACTGTGTATACTCACATAATATTCAATTACGTGTAGGCCTAATGCGTGCTACCATATTTTTAAGGGCTTGAAGACGAAGACGAAACAAAAGTTCTGCTTATGAATGTATTCACGAGATTGTTCCTCATGTCGCACGTGAACGGTTTAACGGAATTTTTCTTTGGATAATTAAAACATTAGTGAATTTTTATTTATAATTATTTTTAGATTATAAGCGCATACCCCCTATTCATTAATACAAATAATCGTCTACTGTATAAATTTGCTGCATTTAATTGTAGTACTAAGTTTGACTTTCTTTTCTTTCTACTCAGATCTAAGAAAGGGTGAACGTGGATTATCCGCAATTTTTTATTATCCGAGGCATCGGCACCCTCCATTAGAGCGGATGGACGGGAGTTAACTGTACTTGCAGCGTAGCAGAAAGTAAACCGACTTTGCATTGCAACCCTAAATTGCACACCTAACTTCTCATACAAAGAAACCGAAAAATCAAATTATTTGATGTGGCTGATGATGCGAACTCTCGACGTCCCACAGACATACACGTGACAATGTTTTGCGATGTCAGAGGTACTCTTATCTTGGCGCAATGCCATTGGGATTCATAAGAATTTTATTTCAAAATTCCATGAGACTTCGCTTTTTGAAACCAAGGTGTGAAACAACAATGCTCACAATTTTTCTCAGTGTGTTACTAAATTGAACAACGCCATATTGCAGCCAGTAACATGCAATGTTCTATACCAAAGTTTTTTTCTTGTTGAAAAAAATTGTTGCCCCACCCTCACTGAAATATCTTTGGCTGCAATATGTCAGCATTCAATTTGAGCCTTTAACAAAAAGCAGCGTAACATTCTAGTGCTTTTATAACATCTTTAGTGGAATAAATAAACGTGATAGATACACCAATGGCTCATCTTGAATTAATAAATTTTATAATAACTTTCTAAATAACATATATATTTCGCCAAGACAGGTATAAAATGTAACACAGTGGCCAGTGTGTTAAGAATTATCAGCATGGCAATTGCCTAACTTCATGCTACTGTTGCACTATTGTTTCAGTTTTTTTATTGCAACTATCTGCTAGTTTTTTGTTACTACCTCTGTATCATAAAGCCTGAAGTATATCAAGTCACTTGTTAAGTGAACAAAACCATGCTGTTTGTGCACACAAGCTGTGATGAAGGCACTGTTGGACTTTGTCGCTGGCCAGCAGGTTTCCACAGGGATAACCTGTTCTCCCTCATTCTGGCATTTCTCCATCGTAGGGCCTCAATTCACATAATCTTTTAGGGTACCTACGTTGATTGCGTACAGGCTCCCCCTTACAATTCTGAATTATGAGTCTGATACCCTGGTCCTTGGGTATCCACTTCATACAACATTAATTTTTTAATTGGCAGGTTCAGAATACTAGCACTCGAAGTAAACTATGGGTTCTTGCTTAGAAACCATACCTTGTCCCTAAAGAACATAAGTAACTCAGAAGCTATAGCCTGTCTCACATAATGATTCTATATTTTGACAGTTATGAAAACTATCACGGGTAAAAATTTCTACTAAAAATCATTATCATTTCAGTAAACTGCACAATTTGTGAGTCAGTTGAATGGGTTTGTGCAAAAATCACTTATGGCAGAGGTAAACACTGCTTATTCCATGGAAACAACTGTAAAAAGGAATGTGAACACAACTGTCAAAAAATGGAATTAAACTATAGGTTCTTGTTGGCCAGACACCGCAACTATTCTTGACGAGGGGGGATGAGAGGGATTATGGTAGGAGAGGGGGGACTCGGGGATTAAAAAAATACTGGCAAGAATGACTCACTACATTTGTGAGACAGGATATGGGTGTTACGGTTTTGGGAATAGGTAGGCTAGCAGGGACAGCCGAGATGAGATAGATATTGGTGATGATCCCAGGGTCTACAGGCATACGACCATGGGACTGGCTCATTTACCAAGCGGCTCTTGCACCCTCCAAGTAGAAGTTCTTCACAGACTTGTCAGGGCCAGTCTCCACACCACAATACACTCGTACTTAATACATAATTGAAATATCACTGGTGATGGGGTGACCAACCACCAAGTCAATAAACGATGTGGGAGTATATATGCTATTTACTCACCACAAAAAAATAAACAATACAACTGAAATGTGGAGTAGGCCAGCCAGTGAAGTAGATCTGCTGCCAAACAATCTAGTAGGTATAGCAGTAACCAGTGTGCAAGACTAGCGGTGGAAAAAAGACATGAAAATATATAAACCCCTGGATGTGGTGCCCAGCAGGGGTTAAAGAATCTTGGGTCAAGCAAATTGATTAAAGACCCAGGTTGGGCCGAAAACACGTCCATCTCCTTTAACCATCTCGCTCCGATTCCAATGGCAGCCGCTGACGGGAAGCCAAACCCACCACGAAAGAAGGGGGTAGCTTTATGAGCCAAAAACTAATTCATACACATTAACATTATCATAAAAAGTTATGAATGATATGTAACGAAAATTAGTACTTGAAAATAAGTAAAAAACATTATTACTCTTGAGGAACACCTTACATGGGACAACTATTTCCAAAGTATTTCTATTAACTAGTGGAAGGCTATGTATATACTGTGAGGCGGTCCACCCACCACTTAGGCCTTTATTATTTAATGTCTTGTTTTTATTTTAATTATTTCCTTATGTTTGATTTATTGAATTTGCTATTATCTACTTAATTATTTTGAGGAATTATTGACAGGAGTTTGGTAAGGTATTGTTTGGCATTTAATCTGTATCAGTTTTGAAATTGTTAAATTGTATATGTATTTAATTTGGTTTATTTAGGCTGAGGCAACTTTGTGTTTTAATTAGAATTTAATAATATCATTGGCAGCTTAACTGTTATTGTATTGTAACTCAGGGCTGGGTGTATTGTTGGATAGTGTACTTCGATGGCACAGGTGTGCCTACCCAGTTCCTGGAATTGCTATATTTAGATCTTTAACCGTTTTTCTAATACTTTTACTTTTCACGAAGTGCACGTGCGCCGCCGCTCGTTGAGTGTGCGAGAGAGACGGTAATATGTATGCGCGGGCTGGCTTGGGCCAATGAAAGGACACGTGGTTCAAATTGATTTAATATTGTGTTGTAAATCATTATGTAATTATGGTTTTCAGAAGAATATTTTCACTTTAAAAGTTGTTTAAAAGTCATTTATTATTACATTTAATTTAGTTTTAATTTTCCGTTACGTTTTTACCTTGGTGCGCTGGGTGACCGCTAGAGGCGCTGCAGGGAGAGAGCAAGCTTCGGTGGGTTGGCCATGTTTACTTGTTGTTCGGATGCGGACGAGGATGGCGGTTGTGTTGAGCGGTGCTTGGGCTGTGTGGGAGCGAGATGGCAGAGTAGCGATGTATACGTAGTAATCTTTCATCTTTAAGTCACAGAGTTGAGAGCTCGCACGTTTGCGAGAATATTATGATTAAGATGTCGTGGCGTGTTTTGATCTTTGAAATTTTGTTTTAATTTTTAAAGTTTTGCGGTTGAGCGTCAGGCTATTGTTTTCAGACTTATGATTGACATCTAAAACTTTCAGTATGTAAGTTGTTTTTTTTTTTAAGTTATTTAATAAAAACAGTCATGCCAACAGGTTTTTAATTTTATGTAGACTACAGCAAAACCACTATACGATCACAACTGGCCACGTGAGAGGTTAAGTAACAATAATGTAAGTAACTTCGGCTTGATTCAGTTAGCGCCTGACGCGCTACATTTCTGGTGCCGTGATCAGGATGTTCGAAGGTTGACACCAATATCTTCATTAATCTTCAGCCGACGCTACATTTTTGGTGCCGTGACCAGGATGTTCGAAGGTTGGCAACAATATCTTCATTAATCTTCAGCCGACGCGCTACATTTTTGGTGCCTTGACCAGGATTTGTGGTCAACGACGGCAAAGTAACTTATTTCTTCAGCACCAACGCGTTACATTTCTGGTGCCGTGACCAGGATAGGCGTGAATAAGAGTAGTGCCGGGGCCTGGGCGATGTAAACAACAGTGGATGCACGGCGCAGCGCAGCAACATTCCCGCGGCGGAATAACAGCAGCAGAAATTATTATTGTATTTTGATGTGCTACATGTAGAGAAGCGTCCTGCATTGTTGTTTGGTCTCCAAATTTATCCTGCACTGATTGAATATGTTTTAAAATTTAAAAAATTTGTGTTTTGTTCTAACTGCGTGTATTTTAAATTTACAGGTGATTAGTATGTAAACTGTGAACATGGATTTAGCAGCATTAACTAAAGGTTTAATTGAGGAACATACCAAGACTTTGGTTGGTGTGATTGAAGGGTTAAGTTCAAAGGTTGTAGCTTTTGAAGATAAGCTAGACACATTGCACAGAGAGGTAAAGAGTGAGGTAGTGCATTTAAAGGATCAGGTAGTTGACTCTATTGAGGTTTTTAATGATTTATCTAAAGTAGAAGAGTTAGGCCAAAGGGTAGTGACCGAGATTGAGCTGCAGATTGTTGAGGAGGGTAAATTTTTTGTTGATGTAATTGATGTTGCGAATGTTCCAGAAATTGTAGAAAATTTAAATGCTGTTGGCGAGGCCAACAATGTCAATAAGTGTAACTGTATATTGTTGAGTGAAGGCTTTGCTAGGGGACCTGTAAGTAAAATTCATATATTTTGCACATGGGAAGCGAAAGTAAGATTGGAGTTGAAGAGGGTTTTTTGTTGGACTGATGGAGCACATGAAGGGTCAAAATTCAGGAGGGAATGTGAACAGTGGAGGGTGCTGGTGTGGCACAGAGGTGTGAACGATCAGGAGGGTGAAAGTGATTGTTGTTCTGTGGATAGGAGAGTCAAGGAATGGAGTGAGGTGACTGTCACAAGAAAATGGGGTGTGCAGGAATGGTGCAGGGGTAAGGTAAAATTTAAAAGGTAACAAGTCTGCAAAGAATGGCAAAATCGAAGGGTTTGTTTGTGCTAGGGTATGTAATTACTCTATTTTGGATAAAATGTGTATTTTTATAATGTGTAATTTTTCTTAGTCGTATGTAACAGCATAACTTACCTGGCTGTCGAGGAAAAGTTACTGCACGCATGCTACAATTTATGGATGATTTTACTACCTTTCAGTTTTACAGTTTTTCGATACAACGCACATACACAATTTGTCAAGTACTTTTTATTTTTGCAAGATGTAATAGTTTGCTATGTTTGTTTTTTTACTCTGTGGTTGTGGTTGACAAGGCAGGGCCACAATAGAGTTGTATTTTTGTTTGCTAACACACGGTAATATTTGGAAAGGATATTTTAATTGACACTGTGAACATTATGTTATAAAAGTTTTAATTTTGAATGTTGTGTATTAGATTTGAAGATTTTGAATATTTGAAGTAATGTTGGTTTTAAATATTTTAAGTTAATTGGCAATTTCTTATCTGGCTTAGGTCACCTCTGAATTCCTTGGCCGTGATCAGTGGTAGATTTAAGCACTTATCTTAGGGGTGCAAGGTGTGTACCTTACGAAGAATACATATGCACTCCACAAACGAAAAGCGGAAAAATTTGGATTTGTAGGTGCAAAATGGTGCTATTTCAGGAGTTTCCAAGCCAAAATTTTGAATACACTACTTTCAAAAAATGGTTATATTATTAAAGATAAATTATGCCTGTAAAGGCAAATTCTTTTTGCTGATGTAAAAAAATAGATTTGTAGGTGCAAAATGGTGCTATTTCAGGAGTTTCCAAGCCAAAAATTTTAATATACTACTTTCAAAAAATGGTTATATTTTTTATGAAAAATTATGATTGTAAAGGGAAATTCTTTTTGCTGATGTAAAAAAAATTAATTTTTAGGTGCAAAATGGTGCTATTTCAGGAGATTGCAAGCCAAAAATTTGAATATAATACTTTCAAAAATGGTTCTATTTTTTAAGATAAATTATGCTTGTAAAGGAAAATTCTTTTTGCTGATGTAAAAAAATAGATTTGTAGGTGCAAAATGGTGCTATTTCAGGAGATTCCAAGCCAAAAAATTGAATATACTACTTTCAAAAAATGGTTATATTTTTTAAGATAAATTATGCTTGCAAAGGGAAATTCTTTTTGCTAATGTAAAAAAATAGATTTGTAGGTGCAAAAAGGTGCTATTTCAGGAGTTTCCAAGACAAAATTTTGAATATACTACTTTCTAAATGGTTATATTTTTATGATTAATTATGCTTGTAAAGGAAAACTCTTATTACTGATGTTAAAAATTTTAGATTTGTAGGTGCAAAATGATGCTATTTCAGGAGTTTCCAAGCCAAAATTTTGAATAAACTACTTTCAAAAAAAGGTTAAATTTTTTACGATAAATTTGGCTTGTAAAGGGAAATTCTTTTCGCTGATGTAAAAAAATAGATTTGTAGGTGCAAAATGGTGCTATTTCAGTAGTTTCCAAGCCAAAATTTTTAATACACTACTTTCAAAAAATGGTTATATTTTTTAGGATAAATTATGCTTGTAAAGGGAATTTATTTAGCTGATGTAAAAAAATAGATATGTAGGTGCAAAATGGTGCTATTCCAGGAGTTTCCAAACCAAAAAATTGAATATACTACTTTAAAAAATGGTTATATTTTTTAAGATAAATTATGCTTGTAATGGGAAATTCTTTTTGCTAATGTAAAAAAGTAGATTTGTAGTTGCAAAAAGGTGCTATTTCAGGAGTTTCCAAGACAAAATTTTTAATACACTACTTTTAAAAAATTGTTATATTTTTAAAGATAAATTATGCTTGTAAAGGGAAATTCTTTTTACTGATGTAAAAAACTTTAGATTTGTAGGTGCAAAATGGTGCTATTTCAGGAGTTTCCAAGCCAAAAATTTGAATATACTACTTTCCAAAAATGGTTATATTATTTAAAATAAATTATGCTTCTAAAGGGAAATTCTTTTTGCTAATGTAAAAAAATAGATTTGTAGGTGCAAAATGGTCCTATTTCAGGAGTTTTCAAGCAAAAAATTTGAATATACTACCTTCAATAAATGATGAAATTAATTTACGATAAATTATGCTTGTAAAGGGAAATTCTTTTTACTGGTGTAGAAAAATTAGGATTTGTAGGTGCAAAACTGTACTATTTCAGGACTATCCAAACCAAAATTTTGAATACACTACTTTCGAAAAAGGTTAAATTTTTACGATAAATTTTGCTTGCAAAGGGAAATTCTTTTTGCTGATGTAAAAAAATAGATTTGTAGGTGCAAAATGGTGCTATTTCAGGAGATTCCAAGCCAAAAAATTGAATATACTACTTTCAAAAAATGGTTTTATTTTTTAAGATAAATTATGCTTGCAAAGGGAAATTCTTTTTGCTAATGTAAAAAAATAGATTTGTAGGTGCATAATGGTGCTATTTCAGGAGTTTCCAAGACAAAATTTTTAATATACTACTTTCTAAATGGTTATATTTTTATGATTAATTATGCTTGTAAAGGAAAATTCTTATTACTGATGTTAAAAATTTTAGATTTGTAGGTGTAAAATGATGCTTTTTCAGGAGTTTCCAAGTAAAAATTTTGAATAAACTACTTTCAAAAAATGGTTAAATTTTTTACGATAAATTTGGCTTGTAAAGGGAAACTCTTTTTGCTGATGTAAAAAAATAGATTTGTAGGTGCAAAATGGTGCTATTTCAGGAGTTTCCAAGCCAAAATTTTTAATACACTACTTTCAAAAAATGGTTATATTTTTTAGGATAAATTATGCTTGTAAAGGGAATTTATTTAGCTGATGTAAAAAAATAGATATGTAGGTGCAAAATGGTGCTATTTCAGGAGTTTCCAAACCAAAAAATTGAATATACTACTTTCAAAAAATGGTTATATTTTTAAAGATAAATTATGCTTGTAATGGGAAATTCTTTTTGCTAATGTAAAAAAATAGACTTGTAGGTGAAAAAAGGTGCTATTTCAGGAGTTTCCAAGACAAAATTTTTAATGCACTACTTTCAAAAAATGGTTATATTTTTTATGATTAATTATGCTTGTAAAGGAAAATTCTTTTTACTGATGTAAAAAACTTTAGATTTGTAGGTGCAAAATGGGTCTATTTCAGGAGTTTCCAAGCCAAATTTTGAATAAACTACTTTCGAAAAATGGTTAAATTTTTTACGATAAATTTTGATTGTAAAGGGAAATTCTTTTTGCTGATGTAAAAAAATAGATTTATAGGTGAAATGGTGCTATTTCAGGAGTTTCCTAGCCAAAAATTTTAATATAATACTTTAAAAAAATGGTTCTATTTTTTAAGATAAATTATGCTTGCAAAGGGAAATTCTTTTTGCTAATGTAAAAAAAATAGATTTGTAGGTGCAAAATGGTACTATTTCAGGAGTTTCCAAGCCAAATTTTTAAATAAACTAATTTTAAAAAATAGTTAAATTTTTTACGATAAATTTTGCTTGTAAAGGAAAATTCTTTTTGCGATGTAGTAAAAAAATAGTTTTGGAAGTGCAAAATGGTGCTATTTCAGGATTTTCCAAGCCAACAATTTTAATTTACTACTTTAAAACAAGGGTTTTATTTTTTACGATAAATAATGCTTTTAAAAGTAATTTCTTTTATCTGATGTAAAAAAACTTTTGAATTGAAGGTGCAAAATGGTGCTTTTTCAGGAGTTTCCAAGCCAAAAATTTAAATTTACTGCTTTCAAAAAATGGTTATATTTTTTACGATAAATAATGCTTGAAAAGGGGATTTCTTTTGTCTGAT
>PNEQ01109988.1:0-48746 GCA_003012365.1 Medauroidea extradentata
ATATATATATATATATATATATATATATATATATATATATATATATATATATATATATATATATATATATATATATATATATATATATATATATACGTGTGTGTATAAATTGAAGCGCTACCACAAACATAAAATTTTAACGTCTAACATGCTTTTTAAATGCTGCAGTTGTAGCTGGTATTATCAATGAAGTTATGTTATCGTGTTTGCCGCACATTTTTTAAAGGTAGAAAGTTCGAATTTAATCACCATTCATGGTCTGGTCCAAAGCTGTTAATTTCGAGAACTCTTTCTAAGTAATTAAACAAGACTTTTAATTTGCGTTGCATTCGATACACATGAGATTTTTTAATGTATGTTGCAATGGGAG
Organism: Medauroidea extradentata; assembly: GCA_003012365.1. Taxonomy (NCBI): domain Eukaryota; kingdom Metazoa; phylum Arthropoda; class Insecta; order Phasmatodea; family Phasmatidae; genus Medauroidea; species Medauroidea extradentata. The sequence goes on from PNEQ01109988.1 coordinate 371, forward strand.
TTTACAATTAGAATTTATTGGTTTGTGGACATACGCCATTGCTCATGTTTTGCTGATCAAACCTGTGTTGAATAACAAGTACGAAAACTAACAAGAAAAAAAAAAACAAATATAAAACACACACGAAAATTGAAAAAAGGAATCCCAGAGGAATTCTGTCAGTTTTTTTTTTCAAAATAATTGTTATATTAGACAACAAAGAATTATAAAGGTAGAATTCAGTCGAATATCGACACAACACCCAGACACAAAAGATAGGCACAAATATAGAACCAGATTCCCAATATGAAAAATAAAATGTAAATAGACGAAAAACAGTGAACAGTGGGCAACAAACACAAGGTAACAGACAACATAACACAAGTTAAAACCAACGGAAAAATGCAACGTTTCGCATCTTGGTGTTCCGACCAGCTGTGTCTCAGCCTGAAGACGGGGTTGGATCGCAATCCCCGAAACGTGACATTTTTACGTTGGTTTTAACTTGTGTTGTGTCTGTTACCTTGTGTTTGTTGCCCACTGTTCACTGTTTTTCGTCTATTTTCATCTTTTTTCATATTGAGAATCTGATTCTATATTTGTGTCTGTCTTTCGTGTCTGGGCGTTGAGTCGTTCGACTGAATTCTATCTCTAGAATTATTTGTTGTCTAATATAACAATTATTTGAAAAAAAAAAAACTTACAGAATTCCTCTGGGATTGCTTTTTTTCTATTTGTGTGTGTTTTACATTTGTTTTTTCTTGTTAGTTTTCGTAATTTGTCACTCAACTCAGGTTTGATCAGCAAAACATGAGCGATGGCGTATGTCCACAAACCAATAAATTCTATCTCGGTACTCATATTTTAAGGGAATTAAGATAACATATATTTACCGAGATACAAAAAATAGTGGAAGATGCTTCTAGGACAAGGAATTATGTAAACAGGCCATTTAACAAGCTACGTTACTGTGACATGTAACTAAACGAGTGTCCGATTTGATTTGATGTTTATGTGTGTATATATATATATATATATATATATATATATATATATATATATATATAATATTAAACAAAATAACTTAATAGCTAGGTGTATATTGTTAAATATACATCACTTAAATGTAAGTAAAATATTATTGAATTATATAATTTTATCCTACACGTTCTTACCGTGTGCAATGAGTGTAATGAATATCAACGGCTTGTTCTACCCAAATTGTGAAATTTAAATAAGGAAGCCTTGTGAAGTGGCGATATTTTACGTTGGAATTACTTAAATTCAAATTGTGTTAGAAGCTTGATAGTTCTTCCACACTGTTGTGTAAGTATTCTTAACAGAGTATTTACAGTGACAATATCAGAAGTTTTGTCAGAAGGGGCGGTGGGTTGTCGAGACCTCTCCTCGTGGCATTGTTGGCGGCGACGCCGGGCATAGAGCGAGTGACGCCAGGGTAGGCCACGTGTCCGGCGCACGTGGACGCGGCGGGCGAAGGAATGCACCAGCGCATGCGCCGTGACGCGGCACGCCGCGGGGGGACGCTTTTAGCCGTGAGCTGTGCGCGGGATACTCGCGCCCCCAGAAGAACGCGGACCGGCGTGCGACCACACGGCGACCACACCTGGTGTGTCCTCGCGAGGATGACACGACGGGCACCTTGAACTACAGGTATGTCCTTCTGCCAGCTGTAAGGGCGTCCAGCTGCGTCCTCGCCTCTGTGCTCTGTGCAACAAGCCGTGCGTCTATCTACAGGTATTCAAGACGTCACAATGTCACTTAACTGACGGAAATACTATACATTAATTATGTGCTACGCAACAAGCCTGGATATTTTATCTAGCAGACGTCGTGTTTTTATTTGTCATGTTATATACTTTAACTGAATTTTTCGAAAGTTAGATACAACATTTTCTGAAGTGTAAGGGAGTTATTGACGCGAAATACTTAAAACTGGGTGTTTTAAAAATACAGTACGTGTTTTTAAATGTGTTGTTTCATTCCGTGGGATTGGCGATTTTATGTCAAGTAACGGTCGAAATCGCTCTATAATTAAATGTAGATATAACAAAACACTTTGTTTTTTACGCAACCGGGCCAATGCGTAGCTGCTGTCAAAACATATTTGGTGGTTAAATAATGTATCAAATCGTACATTTCAGCTGAGAAACGACTTTTGATACAAAAGCTTAACAGACTAAATGTTATTGTGCCGTACTCTAGCAAAGCAAGTCGAATTAACTGAATTTTTTCTAACACATCTTTCTTGCTTTTCCCTTTCATTCGGATTGTTTTGCATTATCATTTAAGCTAATTCCTAAAATGGTTCCCAGTTAGAGGCCATGGTCGTTTCCATCTATGTTCATTGATTTAGTTTTTGTGTATGTCAACGTAACGGTTTGCGGTACAGAATGTTTTTGAAATTATTAGTGTTTACCTGAAGTACAGCATGGGTACTAGTTGTTAGATACGCCTTATTTATACTTCAATCATCAACTAATCTTCAAAGATAGTTTTAAGTGTATAATATCTAAGTAAGCGTGCTTCGCAAGGGCTATGGACCAAATGTGTGGTTGTGTTACGACGTTTCTGGATGTGCGCACTTTCACTACAGCGACAGCGACTAGAATGCTCTCTAGTGCAAGGTGCAAGGTGTGCTCCATGCTACTTGCTCTGTGAAGTTCTCCAGTGAATATGCCTGCGTTCGACTGTCTTGCTTTTATTTACCATCTACATGCATCGATGACTATGTGTTGATGGAAACAATTGTTCGAGCCTTCGATTATTTACATACTTACCGTCAAAACAAGTGAGTATTATACAAACGTTTACGTTGCATACATTGTTTTCTGTTCGGTAAATGGTTTCATTACTTCAGAAGCAACATTTTATAAACATAAGCCGCTGTCAAAAAAACAGTAAATAAATTTTTTTGCATGCGAAGTGTTTTGCTGCAGAAACAAACTTATTAGATAATTTGTGACGAAAATTAATATAATTGAACAATACCTTATTTTTATCATTTAATAAACATCACTGCATGAGTCTTGGCGATAAACAATCATTACACATGTAAAATCCCGTTTTTATGTCACACATATAATTTACCGCATTTGGAATAGTAAGTCTGGATGATGTAATCACAATGCTTAGCACGATTGGAAGAATTCGTTCCAGGTGGAAAAAATCTAACAATACTCAATAGTTGCCGCACTCTAAATTTCAAAACATAAGCGTTAAAATACCTTCCCTTCAATTAATGTTTTACTTCAGCCTACATGATTGACAGAATTTTAATATATGTAAACTGCAACTTTCCATAATTTTGTTGGCACTACTAAATTATGTGTGGAAACAAGATCTAAAATGTTGATATAATAAAAATAATTATGTGTGTAGAAATGCTCCCTCATTTTAATATCTACAAGAAGCGTATATAAATAAACAGAAAGGAATTTTCCACCATCCACTTACGTAACCGTCCATGGTGACGTCAATTTATATTTGTTATGCTGTTCCATTCAGCGAAGTACGACACTGCGTGGTCTCGTTCACATCGTTGTTTATACGAATTATGCTGTGTTCGTATAGTCTATTCAGAAATTCATGATGTCTGAGTTTTGACACGGTACATATAACTACGTTTATAAAATTGTTTCAGTGTAAATGCATTGTAATTAACCAACGTGTATTATACTGTATGGCGGTGAAGAGAAATACTTATTTTTTACCTTATTCGTATCAAATAAGTTTATAGTACTTAGTACGTACTTGCAAACGGATTATTATTGCGATATGTACCCCCACACTTGCATCACTGTACTGTTGCTTCAAATTAACATTTATTTATGATAAAAGTATTCATCACTATTTTTACATGTATTACACATAGGTTCTTAGGAGACGAAGGTGGTTTATTTACTTTGAAACATTAATGTAAAACACGTAAATTAAGATCATAGCAAACATTTGAGGTCGTTGTACACAATGAAAGTCTTCAGATACAGCTCAGTGACCTTAAATAGGATATACATTAAGGCAATTACCCTTGGAAAACGTACACTCATAAAATAATTTTATATTTCTGCATCGCTGTGTGTTCCCTATATATTTTTTTAATACATCGTAGTAAGTTTTAATCTTAAAAAATTTCACGCATACTTACATGACCTCACGGTTGCTTTTTTAAAGCAATCATAGCAATTAAAGATTATTAAAATATGTATCATATGCACATAAAGTGCAATTATTCGTCTTCTATGACAATATTTGCAATTGAGCATAAGCGTCGTTGTGTTCACTCTGGTAGGCATTAAAAATATTCTATATCCAAACTAAAAAAAAAAAATAAATAAATAAAATTATCTAATTGCCAAGGCAGACATGGTGTGAATAATTCTTACATTTCTTAATTTTTGCTGGAATATTATCAAATATATGACACTTAGGGCCGTATTTATAAAGGCTTTCAAATGACAACTAACTGCTATCCCCATAGAGAAAGCATTGATGAGCAGTTGGTTGTCATTCGAAAGCCGTTTATAGGTACGGCTCTTAGTCAATGAATATTTCAACATTTTCAGAATAACACACTGAAAATTCCTTAATTTTGTAGTACAGAACACTGTGTTTATAAACATATATTCACTAAAAAAAGCAATAACCCTCGAAAAAATATCAGTGATACAAAATGCACGAGTACACAACATTTGCCTTTGCAAAATATTCTCCGCGTTTTGAATCAGTGCATTAAATGTTAAGAGCATATCGTTTGTTCTGATTTTTCAAAGACCTTCACTAAAGTTTTCTGTAGTATTTGTCTTAGATTACCACATGTCTTGTTAGTACATACATTATTGAAGAGATCGTATTTCATGTTAAATTAAAAAAGCGTAATAGTTTTAATTCAGTTATCGGTGTGTTGAACGCTGCATATAAACGTTTTTGTGTAAAATATTGTATTAAATTGGGGAATCTGTCAATTTTTCAAACCATACTGATCTGCGATGGCTAATTCTGAGGGTATTTCCGTGTTGACGATTGAAATTTTGAAGGGATGTGAAGAGTAGCGAAAGAAGCAAAATTATATAGGGGATTGTAGGATTGAACGTGTCAGTTAAAAGCGAAATCAAAAAGCATGGGGAATCTAGTACGGAAACGTTTCTACACTATTCACTAACAAACAACACAGTCTCGGCAGCGCAGATAATATCACTGAGAAAATGACAAAATTACAGACACGGCAATGTATGCTCTGTTTTGCGTAACTTCAGTAAAATTTGACACTTCTGAGGGCGCAACTTTTAGTTGCAGACGTTTTATGCTGCATAAGAGAACATTCTTAGTTGACTTGACATCCCAAATTAAAAATTTCTTCTGTAATTGTCTTGTCTTGTGACACATAATACAAAACATTTACAACTATTGTCCATAAGTAGCTGTCAAAGTTTACTAAGTTACATGATACAGACTATAGTACTGTAACATCGCCACAGGCACAAAACCAGACACAGTGTCGTATAGTCTTAAACCTCCGTTATCCTGTCTTGCATGTAATCTTGTCTTCGTCTCTGAAATTGTCAAGGCTAGTTGAAGTGACCTTGTCTCTTTACGTTTTCTTTATCATTTATTTGGTTATTTGATCTTAATATTTTTTTTTTGTGATTTTACGTAACAATTGACGGGATTTTTCTTGTGTAGGCCTACATTTTATTTATGCATGTACTTCAGTCGAACCCGCCTAGTTTCTTGTATAGATTATTTGTCTTTCTTTTGGATTTCTGTGAATACGTCAAAATTTTTTAGTTTTATAATTAATTGGGCTAATGCACAGCTTCTTTTGTTTTGACTTTGTTACACGTAGTATGGGAATAAACCATTAAGTAAAACAATTACCACCGATTTCAGAATGCATGAAGTACTGTTACAGGCCTTCTTAACCGAGCTTATTTTTTTTTTTTTTTAATATTTCCGAGTATTGTTTTCAAATCAATGACCTTTTTTAACAATTAATAATATACTGACATTTATAAAAAGTTGACTAATTTAATATAACATTTGTTTTAAGTTGTCAGTAACAATTACGATTACATTATATTATATACAATTACATTATATATATACATATATATACATATATATACATATATATATATATATATATATATATATATATATATATATGGAGAACACTTATCCCTCCATTTTGTACGACTGTTCTTTATTTCAAATATTACTATTAGACCTTTTGATTTGTATGTAACTGATGAACTGATTGTTTTAAAATTTTTGTGCATTTAAGTTGTGCTTACGTTGTTTTAATTGTCCATACACATATAAGATAAGCCTCCCCTACTTCGTTATATTAAGGCTTCGAACTTAGTTAAAAAAATTGTGATCTTATATTTGAAACATTGATTACTTATTGCCTAAACTACATATGCTTGCTCTCTGTTGGTAACCTAGCTTGGTGAAGCCTGTAAAGTGGTTTATCACGATGTAAATTGTATCACGACGATTCATGGTTAGTTTACTATATTTCCTAAACCAAAATAGAATATTTTTATTTAGTATGTCAACCTACCAATATAGCAAATTCTAACCTAGTTTAGTGCACTGAAGACAGCCTATGTTCTGGAGTTGTTTGTGACGCATATTACAATAAAATGGAATCTGGGTTCCATTTCCGAATTAGGTCCCGTATCTTTGTTAGTGCCTCATTGAGAGTTTGTTTAACTTTCTTGTTCGTCTGTCAAGAATCACACTGTCATCGAGATGTTAGGTAATTGACGTGCGCATTAATTAATTGCTTTGAGTGTTGCTTTAGAAATAATTGAAGGTTTGATATATATTTATTATTAACAAAGGCATAATCGTTGAATATTCTGACACGAATTTTAGTTCACCGGTAGGTCAAATATCAGCCAGTCATGACGTAATAGCAGCAGATCCCAACTCAGCCTTTTCCAACAGAAGATCTCCACACAGACAATAAATCTTGTCTTATACACACTTCTGTAGGAATCATCAACCCAGACATAACGGTACCACAATGGACACAGTTGTTGCTACATGAAGAAAGGAATTTGACCCGCAAGTTACAGAGCACCATAAGAGTAGGGTCTGTAACTGTTCAGCCGGAAGACGACGTGACTGGAATAGAGCTACTAACAGGGTATATAATATCACGTGAAGGTTTACAATACATCGCAAGAGACATATGCGCGGTATTGGAATATCAAGAAGTAATTAAGAGACTTTCGACCTCCTATTATGAACTAACATATAGCTTTGAAGCAGTTAGTGGCAAGAACCTAATTTGGTTAGCCTAGTCAAAATGCAGTAATAGTGGTGATGTACTTTCAAAGTTACGTTGATGTAAATTTCGGCAGTTTTAGAAGTGATACACACGTGGAACATAAAACAACATTTAACGTAGGTATTTTTATAAAGATGGAATGAGTCATGTTATGTAACTGTTAATGTGTAATCGTTGCCAGGTACCAGCATTAGTTAATTATTTTACGTTACGTTACGCATATAGGTCAACAAGTTTACTAGGTTTAATACAGTATAAATAATATTGTATTTTTTAAAGTAAATTTTGGGGAATCCTCTTGCCGTAATATTTTTTTTGGAGAAATGAATTTGTATTTTCGTTAAGTTTTACAAGGTATATGTTTGTTGCTCTACTCATTGTTCTGCGACTCCGTTACAAATGTGCCCGTTCATAATGTACACATTATTTTGCGTTAAAAATCTTAATAAAATTATTTGCAGCAATGTAGATGAGTTAGTGCATTGGTTATATTGTAAATACTTTTTAAAGTTTAAGCGGTGACTGTCAAGGCCTCGCTCCCTAGTTTAGCAGTGGTTTCTAAAATATTTTTGTAACGCAAATTAATACATATATAGAAAATTCCTTTACAGTTTTAACACTTATATATCAACGTTTTATATGCATTTTTCTGTTGCAATACATCAAACTGATTTTCAGATTTTTGCCCCCGAATTAGTACACAGTTTGTTGTGAAAATATGCCAAAATGAAGCAAAATAATTTTTTTCTCGCAAACGGTACATTATTTTAAAAAACGGTCTGGCAAAATTGTATATCGTATGACTGTACACTGTATACAACTTTTTCAAAGCAATTGGTTAAAAAATATTTGCGTTATTTGCAATTGTTTGAAATAAACGGGAGATCATGTCCTTAATACGAGATTATCTCAAGTTATTGATTGTTATGATGGAATTGACAGTACCTGTGACAATTGAGCTTATGCTTGCTGATTATGTCTCGCTTACATGACCACCAGTCAGTTATTGTGATAAACTATCTATGGTAGACGAGGTTCTCCTAAATGTATCTATCTTTAGGTGCTAGATAACGATAATCTCGTGGTTAGCGCCAGAAACCAATTAGAATGAGTTATGGAATGCGAGCGCTGAAGGGTAACGAGCTTCAATACAAAAAAATATTCCAACAGTTTTTCTTCTTTTTTAATTACCAAATAAAACTCTGTGATCTTGTATGTAATCAGATTAAGTATAAATATCAGCATTTCATCCCCGATCTTGAAATAGTAAAAGTGACCAATATTACGTAAGAACAATCAAACATGCTACTGTGTACTAATAGCAACACATATGTATTGGACAGTGTACCTGCCAACGGATTTCACAAGCGCCCTGACCTAAGACCATTCCCAAAAACTATTTTCAAACCTACACTCGTCCGTCAGGAACGAACGAAAAAGAAAAAAAAAGAAGGGCGATCTTTGAATGATTTTTGCAATGAGAGTTTATGACAAACTGAAGTGCTGTATAGTGTGATGCATGCCATTGCTGACAAATGTTATGTAGTCATAGAAAATCTACAGTTAAATGAAAGGACTAAGCACGAGAGCGTGAGAAATTAAAAAAATAAAAATAAAATAGATAGTTGTCGGCAGCAAATATTAGTATATATTTGTTGACTACAACTATTCCTGGCTCCCGTTGTTTGTTCCTTTGTTTTCTTTGTTGATAATTGTTTTCGTGTCTAATCTTTTCACGTAACTGTGTTTTTCCCGCCACTCAGCAACATTTGTTAGCTCTAGCGTATACCCAGGAAAACACTTCACTTTGTCACAAAACAGAGTTATTGCTTACAAAAGTCTAGATGCAAACATCTCAAACGCTGATGAAAAGTAATGCTCTGAAGTCTTGGTACTTGTCATATCATTACTTCGCTTGCACATGCAGGTATTACGTGGTGCATTCTTCACGCTCATTAATCTCTTTACAATTACTGTAGATAGTGTCACATGGTAATAACTATAATTATACGGCCTTCGAACTCTGCGAATAAGGGTCATACTTGAGGTGTCTGAATTTCGGAGATTCATGTGGCAGGAGCCTAGATTTGTCAGTTCTGTACACACACTGGCCACAATGGATTACAGACTGTGTTTTTAACAATGCTTACGAGTAGCACGTGGATGTGCCAAGAATTATTTCCATATTAATTACTGTCTTGCAGTCAGAGGTGCCCATCCCTCCCCCCCCTTAAGAATCAATGCTAAAACCCTCTCCCCCAAAACCCCCCCAAAAAACTCAAAAACAAATTCACTATGAGTTAACTTCAGTACTGGAGAGATATTTTGGCTACCATTTTATAAATACAATCGTAAACATATACAACTGCTCTGGTTTTTACTAGCCTACATTGTAGGTAATACCAAGACAGTACTTGTACAATCATTAAAACATTTTTCGTTTATGATTAAATATTTTATTCTTGAAGAAAAAAATTCCCCCAAAAATTTTACATACGCAACTTACGCAATGATTCATCCTTGTGGGCAGTCCTGCTTGCAGTAGTTAAAGGCGGATTGAAACAGCAGGTTGTCCAATTATTCAAGTAACATTGAAGTCTTGGTGTTCAGTCTGGCTCAGAATAAACCCGTGAAACTCACGTACCTCTAGCCACATTACTAGAGCTTCGCAGTCTTCCATGGCGATAAAACTGTATGTTTTCCTAATTTGCTGTATGTTTTACACACATACATATTGAGCGTGAATGTGTGATAATGTGACCTTTTTTTAAGTGTATGGGCCCGATTTTCTTCGCATTTAACGACAATTATTTTTAAAAACATAAATGGGAGCCAATTTCGTAAAATGGCTTCGTAACGTTGTTATGACTGATTTAAACTGCTTACTCTAATTTTGTCGAGTCACAAGACTGCAAAATATTTTCTAATTAGTTATTTAACGAAATTTCTTTTAAATTGATAAATTAGCTCTACTCATCATACAGTTAGCCTCAAAAAATTACATTCCATAGTCAAACAAATTTGCAAAAAATTACGAAGCGACTTTACGTTATCGATTCTCGCATGCATTAAAAAAAAAAAAATAATAATTCTCTCGAAAACCGAGAAACTCGGGCCTAAGCGCTTAAAGAGATTATCATTTCGAAGACCTCGGTCTTTCTCTATAGACTTCTGTGGTCGTATCTATCTGTTGATACTGATCAGGGAAAATACTTTCATGACGAGCGGTTCGTTTTAGGCTTTAATCTGAAGGTGCTTGCCCTCCAAACTAAGGAAATAACACTTGATACTGGCGTATCAGGTGCTAGTATACTAAGCCGGCCTCCGTAGCGTGGTCGGTAGCATGCCGGCCTACGGTGCGAGAGGTCCTGGATTCAAATCCCAGCACGGGTACGGATGATCGTGTCGTTTTCTTAGGTTTAGTTAGTTTGTAAGCCGTCCCTTACTAAGCCTGAAGTGCATAATCTGGGGGACGTTAACAAGCTCTCTAGAAAAAAAATAGTATACTAAAGAAACAGTTAATTGAACACAGTTCAAGTTTATACGGTAAAAAAATGTTTAAATACGAACTTATGAAAAGTAGTTTTGTCTCGAAGGAAACCTTCGTTTAAAGAGTTTAATGTTATTATGTCACGATAACAGTAGTAAGTAGTTTTTTAATAAAAAGTTCTACGTTGAAAAAAAACTTGTTTTCCTGTGTTATTAAAATAAATTAGTTATGAAACTAAATTTTAAATAAAATACTGACGTAAGTTACTTATTTTTAAAACATTACTTTAGTGTCAAGCTGATTTATTTTCCCACTAACTAAACAGTAAAGGTTTTATTTTTTGTTTATTAAAATAGTTTTCCTACGTATGTGATTAAGTTCCATTGTAATTATCCGTATAGCGTAATAACATCGCGTGATCTATTTTAAATTTAATAACTATGAACAAATTTGAAACTTCAGTAAGTTCAGAGAAATTACTCCACCTGGGAATGTCTTCGGCATTGAAATTATTGCCTAAGTATTCGGAATTATAATAACATTGCATATTTAGGAGACAAAAGACTAGACTGCCATTTATATAATTTTACGTAATAACAGGATTATTAGATAAATAAGAAAACATGGTATTGTGTGTATATTTCTGCTATTCAATGTTTACTTTATTACACTGTTAGTCTGAGAAAAAGTGAAGGCCAATAGAGTTGTAAAAATAAAGTTATCGACATATTACAGGCGCGTATTAAACGTTTTCTGACGCCACATTATCAATGTGGGTGGCTAAATAGTGTTTATTGTTTATATGAACTTAGAGGTATAAAGACTTGCATTTATTAATTTATGTCGCTGTTATCACTGGCAGCATCAAATAGACGCTTTAAACCTGAGACGAAATACGCATCTTTCATTTTTATTTCATTGACTCTGCAAACTTAGCATTAGCTTTGTTTCTTCTTTCGTGTCTTGCTCTCTTGCAGGCCGATTTTTACAAGCTGAAGAATGTATGTGTATGTGTATGCAGGGTAGCGGGAATTGTGCACAGCAAAGCCTAGTGCACATACCTATATATTTATAAGTGTTGATAAACTAATGTAAATGCCATGTCTACATAAATATGGAACATGAAATATTTACGTCACTCTCGTACAATAAGAAGATCGTAGTTCGCAGGTTGTAGTACTTTCAGGGTGCAACATTAGCAGGACCGAATGTCGAACCAAGATACTTTTTTTCAAAGTTAGACCTGGAGCCATAAATATTCGAGTTTAATATTGATGGAAAAAATAAAAAAATCATCCGTGACTCTTTTGTGTACCCAAAAATACTAGCATTTATTCCCATCCGTGCAAAGCCATTATGTTACTGGTCAGAAAAATATTCCGTTGAAAATGAGCACCAGTAGCACTTCACCATTTCTTTCAGTACGTTTACTGGCCATGGTTTGTCGTAGATGTGTTCAAATTTCTTGATTTATACTAAAGTGTAGCTACAAAATATTTCCCAAATTCCAGTAGCTAAAATATATTCAGTATTAATATGAAAATTTATAAACAAATGTTCCTTTTACAGCACGAAACGCAATGAAGCAAGTGCACTTTGAGGGTTAATACGCACAGTTTTATACATTGCAATAAACTAAAAATATATAACAATGAGAACGCTGAGAACGTTGATATTGACAACAAAACTATATTTAACTTGAACTGGCATTTATTTACGTTTTGGCACTTTCTACGTATGACTAACAGCATCAGATTTATCACAAACTAAAAATTAAGAAATATTATTATATAAAACTGTACTAAAGTTTAACTGGCTATGAAAACTATTAACTAGTCGGAAGTTCAGGTCTACATGCATAGCTAGACAGATTACCACAACATTTTCCATGCTTCATTATGTTGTTTCCTGTTAGAAAACATTTTAGCATTCGTTCGTAATAGTTTTCGTTCTTGTTACAGGAAATATAACGTAAATGATAAAAATAGAAAGTGATAATAATACTATTTAAAAGTTATATTTAACCATTATTATTTTTATTTATTGTGTATAGAACGTATATCACGATGCTTCAAAATATAGTCACTAAATAATGTAGGTAAATCCTCTTCTGTTGATAGGTTTCTGAGTTTGGAGTTATTTAATGCGAACGTAATAGACTAGTTACTCGTTAATGAAGTGTCCAGTTAAATTAACTGCATAAAATTCACTAATTATAATATTAACAATACATTTTTTTTATTATAACTTTCCCTTCAGCTAAAAACTGTCCATAAATAACAAGAAGTACACCCTTGAATTAATTTTTATAAATATTTGTGACCGGTAAGTTGAACAATTTTAAATTAAAAATTAATTTAATTTTATTTATTGAAACCTCCAGCTTGTGAGGCTGTGGATTTCAAGAGTGCCTCCCTCTGATACGTAGTACATGGCACAGCACCCAACCAAAATTATTTCTGGACAGTCCAAATATGCAACGTTGAGATCTGCTGTTAAATAATGTAACTGGCATTGCGTATTAATTAACATTTAATCAACATAATTATTACAATTGTTTTGGGATGCAAGTTCTTACATTTAATATAGCGTCTAACATAGTTAATGTTCAGTGACGGGTGACTATCAAGTAACTCACAGATGGCTACCCTTGGATTTGTATAAAGTTACTTCGCCAGACAAATATTCCCACTTTAAACTGAGAGTAATTTCGCCCACGTCCAGTAGGGCAAAAACACTGGTCGACACCCTACCTTTTATCACGTAGAGGCTACTTTCAAGGAGAATTCACATCCAACGTCATATCCGGAGTTTCTCAGGGGCGCCCCTGCAGTAGAATTGGACATACAGAACAACGAGCAGCGGTTACCATTTTGTTGGTCTCTCGTCCAGAGAACGAAGTTCAGCTTGCGAGAAAATAAGCTGCCACTGAAGTAACCTCCTCTAAAACAGCGGAGAATGTCTCAATTAATATTGTAGGAAATCCACAAATACTCAGACCCCACACCATATGTCCTCAGGTGGGTAGAGACGAGACACACTTCGCCTCGCAGTTCCCTCTGACCAGTCAGGTTGACGGCTCTCAGCGTAATACCATTCGCGCACACGTCATCAGCAACCCACCCACGAGTTGTGGCGCACCCAAGCGTCACCCGTACAAATTAAAACACTACAAACAATTACTAAACAAAGGTTACTGCTCTAGATACAAACATTTAAATTTACATTTACGCCGGCGTATAAAAATTATAAATAAAAATTAAAAAAATTATTAGCATGTAACCATTCAGTAGGACTATCCTACCACAGACTAGATAGTAATACAGACGTGAAATAACGTGGCGGCTCGTTTGGTACGAGCGAACTTCGCCACTTATTGGCTGTCCGAGGATATTGCCACCAGCTCCATGTCTGTTTGGCTCCTGCATGCTACAGCAGGTTTCCTATTGGCCTGGCTGTCGGTTAGCAGGGCAGCCACCTTACGCTGATTGGCGGTAGGCGTCTCCGCCATGTTGCTGGCCAGGGAAGCCATTTTGCTGGCGTGTGTGACTGAGTTCGCTGTCCTATCGGCTATTTCACTTCTGTATTCATAAATATCCTGTGATCCTACTGTAAACGCAGCTAAAAGCAGAAACGACATAAATTGATTCGTTACGATACACACGTCACACTATAATTAGAGACATGCACAATTCGCGTTATTTACAGACAGTTGACTAGACTCCAAGTGACTATAGGCTCGTTCGACGTCTCCCGCTGGCCGATATTGTCGTGACTAGCCGCGGAGAATACTTACACGGAAGAGAGGCCAATCTATGTAAAGACGTAACACACGTAAATGTCGACACATAAAATTCGTGGCCAACTGAATCACAGATTATGCTCTGTTATGTATGGGAAAGTGAAGTTTAGTCTGCTACCAAATGATAACGCGAAATTTGCATGTCTCTAACTATAATTTAATATTTTACAGGCAGGGTAGCACAAATTCTACGAGTATATATGTTAAAACAATATTTATTTTCTACACACAACCACAAGTTAGGCACATAGACGCAAAACACGTCTGTGGTGCCTATAACGTGGGCATACTCAGTTTATTATTGGCTACACAAGGCTGCAGACACGGTACTTATATTCTATTGGCTACTGCGGACTGTAGAATATTCCCTACTTGGCTCGTACTTAGTCGAGAGCGTGCATCCGTAAGCAGCTACTAATTGGAGAATCAAACACGGGTCACAATACACAGCAAATTGTACTGAAATGAAGGTAACCATTGTAAAGCAATTTATTACAGTTAGCGACACTGGATTTTATTGAAAATATTTTCACCAACTTGTTTCAAAGCTATAAGGGCGCCCACGGGGTAAAATTGCACCTGCATATATAAAAGCGAAATACCACTCCCTCTCTCACTCACTGACACATTCACCAACGCCCATCCCAAATCGCTGAACCTAGAACCAAGAAATTTTGAGTGTAGCTTCCACATAGTCCGTAGGCACCCAATAAGAAGGGAGTTTTCAAAATTCGAAAATTAAGGGGGTGAAAAGGGGTGAAATGTGTTTTCAAAGAATCCCTGATAACTCATTAAGCGGGAAAGCTTTCATTATTTTTTTAACTTCAAAATATTGCCCAAACACATACATATTAGCGAATATTCCGATTTTGCAAAATTCGAAAATTAAGGGGGTGAAAAGCCGTAATATGAGTTGCTTTACTTATCCTTGATTTCTCTGAACTCAGTTAAGATATTGTGGTGATTTTTTTATATAAAATGATGCTTACGTAGATATCTGACAACTGTTTACAGCATTTTTCAATATTTCAACTCTTAAGTCGTTAAAAAAATAAAATGTGTTTCCAATTAATCCTTCGTGTCTCATAAACCAGTTGAAATATTGAAATGGTTTTTGCTTTAAAATACAGCTTACGTAAATATCTAAAAAGTAATGTCAGGACATTTCTAAACTCGTCCTTGAAAGCCGTTAAAAAATAAAACCGTGTTTCTAATTAATCATCTGTACATCTTATGCCGTTGAGATCTCGAGATGATTTTTTGATAAGAACGAAGCTTATGTAAATTTCTAAAAATGACATTAAGGATTTTATAAAATTCGAAAATTAAGGATGTGAAAATAAGTAAAATGTTACAGTCTCCCGAAAAATGCGAATGACCATGGATTAATAATACTTAAGGAGGTTTTTTGCAATCCTATGCATAAATAATCCTTTTTGGGTTGTGGCCTGTACAGGAGACTCACGTCCTGCCTTGAAGCATTCGTTCGGGTAGACCTATTACTAGAGAGGATGATATATCACGAAAATGTTTTGTGCCAACATAACCTTGAAAACTCTATAGTTAATTACAACACACATGATTAGTCGATGTGCGTCTGACACAACGTAGCTGTCTACAAACCATGAATAGGCATTAAATATTACAATAGCGAGATACTTATTGGAGCAGTCAAACAGCGCAACAGCTCCACATCTCCAATCTTCTGGTAAACTGAACGTGCGTTGAAACCCAGTAAACAGTCAAGTATTCCCGCGATAAATCATCTTCTCTACCTATTACATAAGTCTGTGGTGTGTTGGGTTGAGGATTCGTATCACGTGTAAAATTTTATTGATTTGCGATGGGAGTTTCTATGATTGTGGCGTAAATATATTTGTTTGAAACAGATTAAGGTATATATGACATTAAAAGAGAGCATAACCCCTAACCAATATTTTAAAAAGATTTACTGTTAACAATACACTATTCCACACGGGCAATATGAATATACATGCGAGCAAAGCCGCGAGCGCTTTGGTAGTCATTTTATATTTGTACGATAAATCGTTCGTTTTTTATGGACGTTACTTGTGACTACATTTATAACCGTGGAAATATTTTAGCTCCTACTGTCCTCCCATAGCAGCATGTCAAATTCAAAATTTGCAAGTTATGGGACCGTACAGATAACGAAAACCGACTTACTACTCTAATGAAATAATTAACACTAAAATGATATATTATTTGCCGTATTCTAAAAGATTAAAAAACACACAATACAATTTCTTTGCGTTTTTTTTAAATCTGACCATAATAACAATTGTCTTCATTTATGACAGTTTTTTAAATATTCAAAACGATTTGGTTGAGCATTTTTTTTTTTTTTTAATATTTTAGAATATAACCCATACTAACCTGTTTTTCGCGAAAACTATTTTGTCCAAGTTTGTTTCAGTTCCTTACGTGCACATCTGCAGTTCTGCTGCATGGTTATTGGCAGCGTGTCTGTAAGAGCCGTATCTCATTTGACTGAACAAATTACAATAACGTCCTGCAACACCACAAGTCTGTGATTTGCCGGTATATTCCCAAGGCTAGAGAGAATTAAATTATCCAATCACTGACATCGAAGCAAAACTGCAGATGTGCACGTAAGGCAGTGAAACGAAGTGGGGCAAAATTTTTTTCGCGAAAAACAAGGGTCCCTAAATTTTCAATGTAAATTATTTCGTCCGAGTAAGTGAGTTAGTTTTTTGTTACTTGTATCATATACAGCGTGTTCAAGCAATTCTACCCCAAGATTCCCATGCCAAATTGTAGTTCTTCCAGTGGCTATTACTAAGATCTGGAGATGATACAAATTTCACAAAAAAAATACTGTTCACGATGAGGATAGTTTCATGCGAAATTTAATGCCACTTTCCATAACAAACACGCGTTAACAGCTAAAAATCCACACGCAGTTGTTTATGTGTTTATATTTCTTTAGGAGTGCGTTTCGGAACCAATGTTAATTACACACGTTCTCCTTGTTTTGGTTCATACTACAACCTCTCCAAATATGAAAAACTTTTTTCTTAAAATCATGTATTGGAGAGATAACATAGTTTCGATACACAATACGGTTCACGGGGAGTTACCGCCACACATGGGGCATAGCCATGACATCATTTAGAGCAAAATGCCACATAAATTTAGGGCTATGATCAAACGATAATCGGCAGTTGTACTGTTACTTATAGTTCACCGACAATGTCAGAGAAGTACTCTGCACAATTCACGAGACGATTCACTGGTTTCGGTTTATCTGCGACTGTTTATACTCGTATACAAACTATACGTTCTGACATAACATCATTGATTTACTTGTGTATTGTACTCGCCATGTTTCAAATGTTTGAATTATTCTGAAATTACCCTCATGAGTTTTAAATTTTTTAAATCTATTTTATACTAGAAATAACGCCTGAAGTTACGACGAATCCTAATTAATTCCACAATATGTTGTATACATGCACAAGTGCGAACATCCTGCATGCTGAGAGGTACCATAATTTGTTATTTAGAAATTAATCACCTTCATAATATGTGTGTGGGTGTATGGGCTGATTTTTATCACTATAATACTTATTTGAAATTTTGTACTATTGCACAAATATTCACTTTATGTTTGATTGTTGAATTTTTTTAACAGCGCTATATGATTTACGTCATCTCTTAAAATTATATACATTAATCGATAAGGCTTAATGTAGGTTCGTTGCATAGAATTTGTACTATCCGATAGTCGACATAAATAAGGGAAACAAATTAATTAGAAATAATTTTAGAAAGCATTGAAATAGTAATACTTCGCATTACTTACACAAATGTTTGTACCTGATAACGTTTATGTATAAAATAAGTGATTATTATGTGCTTTTAGATTAACTTATGATCAGTTAACTAAGTCATTTAAAGCATATTACTAGAGATGATGGTTTATCGCGGGAAAATTGGGACTGTTTGCTGGATTTCAACGTATGTTTCAGCCTGCCATAAGATTACTGGCTTTCGCATGTACGCGGACCTGTTACGCTATTTGACTGAGCCAATAAAAATCCCGCTATTGTAACATTTGATACCTGTTATTGGTCTGCGGACAGCTACGGAGTGTTAGACGTGTATCACTCAGTCATACATGTTGCGAGAAACTACAGTGTTTTCAAGAGTATGCTGGCACAAATAATATTCGCGATATATCATCATCTCTACACATTACCATAATGTTTTACTATAACTGTACCACAATTTGAATGACTGTTTTAGATAACATTTCTTACTTTCATGTTAGGATGACGTTAGAGGGAGAGTAACTGGCCGTACACTCTAAATTTTTTTTCTAAAATTTACAAAGATAGAGTACTTTTACAAATCCTTGTAAAAGTACAAAGATTTTCTTTGAGAAATCATTAGTTTATAAAGTTACAGAGGTAAACTTTGTAATACTACAAAGGATATCTTTGTACCTCTATACCGAAAGTTCCTGCACTGTAAATTTTTTTGTAAAATATGAAAAGGCACTTATTTGTAGTTGTACACGCTTTAGTAAATGTTGAAAAATATTCCTTGTAAAATTATTAGTTTATAACGTTAAAAGGATTATGATCGAAACAAAAAATACTTAGAAAAAATATGTAGTCTATCAAAATCATAGGTTCTTATATATGGGGCTTATGATATCTTGTGTGTTAAAAGGATGTTCAAATGACGGCCATTAAAAATACTATTACGTTATAAAATCAATAAAAGTAAACTCACCTTCATTAAGTACTATTTGTGTACCGAGTTTAATGGAATCACGATATATTGTTCTTAAGCTATATTGCGTGTTCAAAACGTGTTAATATATCTACAAATGGAAAAATATGGACATGGCAGAATCAAAACTCCTTAATGCCAAGTCACATTACAAATTAAAAAATTATCACCGAATTGTATAAAATTCTGATATATGGTTCGTAAGATATCTCAAGCTTTCAAGACATTCTTAAATGGCTTCCATTGTAATGTAAGACCGTCGTTATTGAAAAGTATAAAAGTCATGTCACTTTAAATTAATTACATGTGTACCGATTTTGGTTAAATTTAGAACAATTTAGACTGTTACCTCAGATATCTCGTGGGATAAAGAAATTGTAAAATCATCGTCATTGTAAAATATGAGCTGGCATGAACAAAGAACATAAATAAATTACATTTCATGAACTACAGGTACATGTGTACCAAGTTTGAAAATATTCTAATGTATGGTTCACAGGATTTTTCGCTTGTTCAAAAATGTTCAAGTAGCAATCATATTAAATGCATTAATATAACAGGAACAAAATACATGAAAGTCAAGTTACATTACTAAGTACTAGGTTTATGTGTTTGATAAGTTTGATGAAGTTTTACCAGGCACTGTAGACATACGTGTTCCAAGTTTTGTGAAAATCGGTCAACTGGTTCAAATGTTTTCAGAAGACACACAGACACACACATATTTAGACACACAGAGAGGAAGGTCATCTCATAAGCCTTCATTTTCCTTCAGAGGCTAAAAACGTATAATGGAAAACAGCCTATCACGTACCTTGTATCATGGGATTCAACCCTTGTTTCCTTAGCGATTTGTTATTGGTGCACAGTTCAGTTTGTTATTTTTTACACGTAATTATATGTTACATATGTAGTGTAAAACTAAACTAATGTAATTGAATGCTTCCTTTTATCTAATTGATAATTAAATCGTTTTGATAAGACCGACTTATTACTTGTAAGCTTGTATACTTTACTAATTTATAATATTATAAATAAATAAAGATGAAAAAGACCAACTAGACAATAAAAGTAAGAATACGAGACAAACTTATTTCAACCAAACGTCATGGGGAATTGCTACCCCAGATAGTAGATGTTGTTTGGTTGTAGACATTGGTAACTGGGGTAAATCGACCCTTATGATAATTATATGTATATATGTTTATATAGGTATATATATATATAAACATATATATACGCACACACCAGGATGGTTGAACTTCTGGACTCTCTATGTGTTCAGAAAGTTTCTAAATATATAGCTTCGAGGGAGGATAAAGAGGCAGTAGCCGAATTAAATAATGAACCATCAGCACACTTTTTCTCTTCAAGTGACGAAATTGGGGAACGTAGACAGCTTCTGTGAAAACTCTTTTGTTGTTTTGATGATGTTTTAATAGATATCAAAAATATATTAAGAAATTATGTTACACATGGCAGACATAAAAATATCACTTTTTTAGCACAATAATACAGCGCAGTTCCAAAACAGCCCATAAGATATAATGCTAATTTTATTTTCATTTTTAAACAAGATGATAAAAATCTTAAACACATTCATAGCGATTTAGTTGGTGTTGACACGCCTTTTGAAAAATTTAGAGAAACGTGAAATATTATATCATCTGACATTACATCAAACGGCTTAAGCAAATTATTATTATTATTTTTATTTATATAGATAACTTCCACTGCTGTAATAAGTGTGGAGTAATTAGATGATTTGGTTTAATCTCCCGGTTTTATTATAATTTCTGTTACTTTTCCATATCTCATAAAAATATATTCCGTAATTACTACCTAGATAACGTCATATTTACTGTATTTTCCAACCAAATAAAAAAATTATATTAATTTTATTTTATTGGCAATACTCTAAATTAACAGCTCCATTAGGTTCAATTGGAGTACCCACAATTCTTAGTATTTTATCTTCGAAATCTGAATTTTTGTCTTCTTCTAAGTATGTAAGAAAATCATTATAAAAATATCTCTTCTTTCTGCTTAAAGTTGTGATAAGATAATTCTAAAAACCAGACGTTACCAGCATAACAAATAAGCCTACTTTCCTCAAAGTGGTTGCAATTTAACTCTAATAGTTACATCGTTTACGTACATTAAGTAATATTAAATAATAATACTAATTTAGACTTATGATAAACGAAATTTAAAAAAGACAAGTCAGCCACCTAAGAAATAAACGCATAACCCCTTCGATATAGTTTTCAAAATGTTACCAAAGGGTGAACGAAAAACACAAAAGTCAAGTATGCTAAATAGTATATGTGTACTAAAGTTAATAAAACGCGAAAAAATAAATATTTCCTCTGATGTCAAATTATTCTGAATAAACAAATGACTACTGTTTTGAAAATATTAATATACAGTCAACAAAAAAAGCAATCAAAAGTCAAGTCAAATTTTCAAACTGTATATGTGAACCAAGATTATTAAAAATCGGAAGTAAATGTTTTCAGTTACGTTAAAGTAAAAGAAGATGGCCGCACTTATGGAAATATAAACACACGATACATAAAATATACCGAAGTAAAGTCACCTTACTAACGTGTATATGTGTACTAAATGTGATGAAATTCAGAAAATTATTTCCTGAGTGTGACATATTACGCTAAAAATTTTAAAATGGCCACCGTTTCAAAAATATAAAAATATGATGACCGAAATACTACAAAAATCAAGCCAACTTACTAAGTAGTAGTCATACGTATATCAAGATTAATGAACTTCTGCAAAATATTTCCCTTAATATGTCATATACAAAAAATATGAAATTGTCGCCATTATGAAGATACGAACACCTGATAAACGATATACACAAAACAAAGTCAGCACTCTATGCGGTGTATTTTAAACAAAATTTGAAAAAATTCTGAAAAGAATTTTCTCAGGTATGTAAAAATATAACTGAAATATAAAAAAGGCCGCCATTTTAAAAAATGTTAGCATAGGGTGAACAAAAGTCAAGACACATTTTATGTAGTAGGGTGTACCAAGTTTGATTAAATTCTAAAATACGGTTTCTTAAATATCTAGCTGACCGAAACATTTTAAATGTCCGCCATTTCGAAATTATGAACATGTCGTCAACGAAATACATAAAAGTCAAGTCGGGTTACTAAGTACTATATGTGTATAAAATTGGATTACATTCGGTCCACTGGTTCAAATGTTTTTAGGGGAGGACGTACACACAGACACACGGACAGGAAGGTGATCTCGTTAGCCTACTCTTTCCTTCCGAAAGTAGGCTAATAATAATAATGAATGCGTTTTATTTTTAATCCTGTATTTTTTTGCATTCAAAAGAACAAGTTAAGGTTAAGTGTTAGACAATTTTTTTTTTTAATTTTTGAGCCATAAAATTTATTCAAATTTTTATAGTAAAAATTTTCTCTTTGACAAAGCACAGTATATATTCTTGCTAAACTGATAGACATAAATAACAATGGAATCTTTCATTAATTTGTATTGCAGAATAATTGCAATAGAATTATTGGTTAAGGTTAAAAAATTCCCTTGCAATGAGTCTGCTTGGTGATGGAAAATATAGAATAATTATTAATATAGTACATACTGAGGATAAAGAAAATTACAATTTTATCCCTATTAAAAATATGTCTTGCTTTATGAGGGGAAAATATATAATAATTACTAATATAGTACATACTGAGGATAAGGAAAATTACAATTTTGTCCCTATTAAAAATATGTCTGGCTTTATGAGGGGAAAGATTCACCATCGTTATCACCACGTGCCCAAAATGTTTTAGAAAATATTAAACTCAAAGATTATTCAATCTTCACGTCGAAAACATTTGGAAAACTGACGACTTTATTCAAATACATTGAACTACCAACAGAAAAAAATTAATATTTAAAATACAAATAAAGGGTGGAGAAATATTTCAATATTTGTCTGTTACGTTGATTTTGAAGCTCTTTCTTAAAGCTTGTTGAAGAAAAAAATGAGGACAAACAGAATTACTAAATAAACACAGTGCTGGTAATTTTTGGAATATACAACTATCATTTAAAACAATATTTTTAATCCGTTGGTGAATCTGATGAATTAACTGCTAATTTACATGAATCATTAAAATGTTTAGCTAAATATTCGTTTGATAGGTTTGAGAATGAGAATGTAAAATATTAAATAATTAGAGTAAAACTAAATTAAACACAACAAAAAAAAATTAAAATATGTAATACTAAATTTTAGGACGGTAAGCCATCTAATGACGGTAAATTAACTGATAGAGTTTTGAATTATGATACAATTACTTGTGAATATTGCTTGCTTTATGTAAAATTAGTGATCAAAAATGAAGAAATAACAAAACATTTATTCCAATATTGTATATCATAACGTAACAGGATAAGATAGTAAATAAATTACTTTAAAAATTTGATACAATTTATAATGTAACATCTGGTGCTAGTGAGATTAATATTATTGTCACATGTTTAGAAAAATATTGACAATTTAGAAAGAAAATTGTAATTGACAAAAAAAATGTTTTAAAAGAAATGTAATTAAAAAAAACGTATGATATCTAAAGGATCTTTTAAATACAAAGGATCTGAACAGAAAATATGTAGGGTACCACGAACAGTTGAACTAAGATTTATCGATTTTCTTGAATTTGTCCCAACATCATTAAAAAAATACAATTTTACTTAATATAAACGGCGCATACTGTTCACATTGTAAAAACAATATAGAACTAAAGCATGTGGAATTTAAAGTAAAGAAATACGAAATTTATGCTTGCGATACAAAAAATTTCTCTAAGAAGGGAGAACAAGTAATACAAGTTAAGCATGATAACTTCAGAAACTTTTACCACATTTTCAATTATTGTTATAAGGAAGAAATATGTTTCTTACTTAGATAATTGTTTATTTATACGAATAGGTCTATATATTCATAAAGTGGTAATATTTAATCTTACAGAAGTACCAGATTTTGATAATTTTCATTCAAAACTGACCGAAGATAGTATAAAAAGAGATTATAAATTTACTTAAAAAGTACGAAAATTTATGAATTATGTAATCACATTTTAAAGAAATGAATTTTCAAGGCAAAAGCAAGGTTATCTGTGGACTATCGGCCAACTTGTTTGCTTTTGAAATCAGGAAGCACAAATACAGTAAACTGCGGTTGCGAGTCGTATAGGATAGGTCCGGACCTGTCCAAACTTTGAGAAAGTTTGCGATGCGCAAACAACACGCAAATTGCCTATGGATAGAGATGATGCTTTATCGCGGGAAAACTTGACAGTTTTCTAGATTTCAACACACGTACTGGCTTTAGCGTGTACTTGGAGCTGTTGCCCTATTTGACTGAGTCAATAAGAATCCCGATGTTGCAATGTTTGATCCCAGTTATTGGTCTGCAGACAGATACGTTGTGTGAATTATATCACCGAATCATATATTTTACAAGAATCTACAGTATTTTTAAGGGTATGTTAGCACAAAATATTTTCGCGATATACCATCATCTTTACCTATGGATAGAGCCGCGATTTTATGGCGAAAATATTTTTGCAACATTTGGTTTCGATGCGTCATGTGCACACCTGCAGCTCTGCTACATCGTCTGTGGTTGGATGATTTTACTGTCACTGGCCTTGGCAAATTATAGACGTACAGTCTCACAATAATCAAATTCTAATTGGTGCAGTCAAATGAGAAACGTGTCTGAACAAAGACACGCTGTCAATAACCTTGAAACAAAACTGCCGATGTGCAAGTGAGTCACTGAAACAAAGTGGGGCAAAAATCTTTTCGCAACAAAAAATCGTTTCCTACCAACTTGTTGAATATGGCGTTCATCTTCCTCGCACATATAACTATGAATACTAGCTTAAAACATCCCCACTTATGTGTGCGGTAGTATCGCCTCTACCAGCTGACGTGTCGCATATGTAGAGCGCAGCAGCGGCTGGGGGAATTGTGGTCGCGCGCTTCGACGCAGGTTGGCAAGTCGAGTGCTCGGGCGCTGGGTGACGTGGGCGCTATTTCTAGAAACGGGCGGAATACCTCTCTGCGGGGAACACGCAGGGCTTGGAGGGACGCTCTCTCTGCAATATTGTTATTTCGGCAGGCCGAGACTGCAGTCCAAGCTGCAGGCTCGCTTATAGCCTGGCTCGTCGCTGCCAGCAACTGTCCCCTAACAGCTGACCATTGCCACCAACCATTTACAAATACATTTACAATCACTAGAGACCTGAAAAATTAACGAATTAACCGACCTGTAGGCTATCCTCCAAGAATTTATGTACATTCAAGCAAATAGCAGCTGTTAGTTGCTGGTTTCTGACACAGTAAAATGGGCCTACATATAGTTAAAATTGTATTATTGGCACAGCGACTTATACGCGGTCAAATATGTCAAGGACCAATTGTGAAACTGACACGAATTTACAGTTGATGGCATCCTAGCTTGCGCCTAAAAGAAAACGCGAATTTTTCAGGTCTCTACCAATCATCTCAAATGTACTCGCATGTATGTTTCAAAGTAAGAGGTATTTCAATTTCATGTACACTAGGTAAGCTTGAACGCCGTAAACGTATGTTTCACAGTCATCACTGCGATTTGCCGACGGCTGTCATGAATTGCCTTCGACTACTGCAAGCCAGTCGTAGATACGAAACGATTCGTAAAACTATCACGTGCTACCTGCTTCTACGGTTAGACACTAAAGGCCGAAATGTATACAGGACTGGAAAATCTAGCTTGCTGCTATATTAATTCACGAAATTGACTCACCTCTATTCGTGGTACAAGCTTGTGTATTAGACCGTGTAAGATTATGTTTATTAATTTTCTCAAGACTAGTTTGGTCCGCCTGGAGAGATTAAAATTATTTCAGCGCCGATTTTGGTGTTTTCATTCATTTACTAATTATTCGAGATGGTCGAAAATCGCGAAAATGATTTATACCAGCGTATTCTCCAATTCAGTGTAGCGTTTGAGAGTTTGTGTGACTGGACAACGGTGATGAGTAGAGACATGAACTTTTCGCGAAAAGAATTTTGCCCCACTTTGTTCCAGTGTCTTATGTGCACGTCTGCAGTTCTGCTTCATAGATATTGGCAGCGTGCCTTTGAACTGTGACGTTTCTCATTTGACTGTATCAATCACAATAAGGTTACTGTAACACCACACGTCTGTGATTTGCGTGTAAAACCCCACGACACACGAATGTCAAAACATCCAATCTCTGACCGTGAAGCAAGTCTGCAGACGTGCACACAAGTCACTGACACGAAGTGAGGCAAATTTCTTTTCGCGAAAAGTTCATGTCTCTAGTGATGAGGCATTAGTTAGCTACTGACGATTCACAGAGCGTATCCGAATTAGCATTGGCCCTGTCAAATAGGGAATCATTACTAACGAAAGAAAAGCGTCTGAAAAAATATATTACATTAAAACCTAGCAAACTGTCTACTTTTCCCCTCAATAAAATATCATCTCTACTGATAAGTCACTCATAATATTATGTTATAGCAAATTTAGGGCGTCATAACTTTACATAATTTTATAACTTAACCACTAATCAACAAATTAACAGCCTACATTTAACCGAAAGACTGATGTCTGTCAAGTTCTACTTGCAGGTTATAAGCGGCGATTATATGTTTTTGGGCTCACTTTGGAACGATATATATAACAAAAATCTGTTCTGTTCTATTATGGTTATATTTACGTCACTGTTAATTTGGCCCGTTCTGACCTACCATACAATATAGAGACACAGAATATTTATGAATACGTGAAATAGCCGGTAGGATGGCAAACTCATTGACACACGCTAGCAAAATGGCTTCGCTGGCCGGCAACGAGACGGAAACGCCTATATCGCCGATCAAAGTAAAGCAGTTACCCTGCTAGTCGGCAGCCAGGCCAGTATAGGAAACCTGTCGTGCTGGAGCCAAACAGACAAGGGGCTGCTGTGAACAGTCTTGGGTAGCCAATTAGCGGCGACGTTCGTTCTATAAAATGAGACGTTATTTCACGCAGTCTGTTTAAGCGAGGATGGACTCGTGAGCTATCAGTGCACGTAAGTCCTTTTCGCGAAAAACAGGTGTTCCTAGCTATCAGCAGAGATGATGGATTATCGCGGGAAAACTTGACCGGCTGTAGCTTGTACTTGAAATTGTTACCCTATTTGACAGAGCCAATAAGAATCCCGTTATTGTAATATTTTATACCTGTTGTTGGTTTGCCTACAGCTACATGCTGTCAGAAATATATCACCCAATTAGACAGAATGGGGCTTAATTCGACCGACAAACTGCGGGAGGTGATTCATCAGTTAATTATAAGCACAACATATGCAGAACACTTTGTGTCTAAAATTAATATTTACGATGAAATAAGCCTTTGAAGTTCGAATTTTGAAACGTTATTTTCACTCAAATATGTGAAAATAAAAAACTTGGAAGGACAAATCTCTGAACATAGCTTTATGTTGTTAAGCTCTTCTACTGCATAGCAAATTCTGTTAATGTCCTTCCACCCTTATGAAAATAACAGTGGTGGCCAACCTCTATGTACTTACGACTTTTGTAGCATCAGGAAATTAGAACATTTGATGAAGGTTTATTGAGCTATGTGACTTATGTAACAAAAAATGATCATCTTGATGCAACTGTCTAGGACCCATCGTTTTCGTTAAAAACGCGGTAAAGTATTAGGTTTACCGTTACAGAGCCTGGAACATAGGCAATACTGCGTACGTGTGTGTTCCGTTGTTTTCAGTGCACAGGCGACGTTGGTAGAGCCCACGATTTTTGGTGAAAAGAATTCTGCAACAATTTGTTTCAATACCTTGTGTGCACAAATGCAGCTCTGCTTCTTGAGTATTGTCAGAATGTAGGCGTGGATCATTTGACTAGTGCCAGCAGGGACAAGGTTACTGCGACACCACACGTCTGGGATTTGCGGGTAAAACCACGAGACGCTGAGAATTTACAACTGCCAATCGCTGACCACGAAGCAGAGCTGCATATGTGCACATGAGGCATTGAAACAAATTGTTGCAGAATTCTTTTCACCAAAAATCGTGGGCTCTAGACGTTGGGCATTAACTGTAAACATAAGTTAAATCAGGTCACCACGCCGAGCCCTTAAGAGCATTTTGACCGAAAACGATAGGTCCTAGACAGTTGCAACAAGAGGATCATTTTTGTTACATAAGTCACATAGATCAATAAACTTTAATCAAATGTTCTAATTTCCTAATGCTACAAAACCTGTGCGTGAGTAGAGTGTTGCCACACCTGTTATTTTCACAAGGGTTGAAGGTCTTTACCAGAATTTTCTATGGATTAGAAGAGCCTTAGAACAGAAAGCTATCTTCAGTGTATTATCCTTCTAAGTAATTTATTTTCACATATTTTGTGAACATAGCGTTTAAAAATTCGAACTTCAAAGGCTTAGTTCATCGTTAATAGTAACTTTAGAGACAAAGTGTACTGCACATTTTGTGCTTATGATTTACTGAGGAATCACCTCCCGAGGTTTGTCGGTTGAATTCAGCCCCATCCGGCATATGTTGCTGGCAACTACAGCGTTTTCAAAGGTATGTTGGCACAAAACATTTTCGGGATATACCAAAGTTTCTACCTAGTAGATGAAAAGTGAATATGACAGTCACCGAGTAGTAGCCAATAAACATACGGTAGGGTCTCGAAAAGGTCTGCTAGGCCTACTGTACGTACATTCCAACAGGAAGGTCACTTATAATTCGTAAAATTTTGCTGCATGCGGAAATGAGGAGCGATAACAGATGTAACTAAACCCAGATTTCCTTGGTTACAAGTGAGTTTTCTGAACACTACGATAAGCGACGAAGGAATGTGTGAGAGGTTAACTACCTGGGGTGCCACTGCAAAACATAATTTTCCCAGACATGTCTGTTGTATTGCCACTCACAATAATTTGGAACAACGCTCTCACATTGTAGTTGAAGTAGTGGTGCGATTGGCTACTGAGGAAATATCTTCCAATGGTAACCATATAAACATATACTAAATCATCTTTTATACTATAGCGTAAGAACAGTTTCAATTTTTTTTTTTTTTTTTATAAATTTTTACGGGTGTCCGGCAAGGGGTTTCCACGATACTGTCTGGCAATGGATGACGTGAATTTTAATATTATTCCGAACATAATATAGGAAAATTACACTTTATGGTTTGACAAATCAAAGTCGCTATTTAATGCACCTTTGCTACCTGTCACTTGCCAAAGCCACTATGATCCAAACTTCATAGTAATCCATAGTTCCTACATATGATGGGAGCAAGCACTGAAAAACTTTAAGCTTTTATAAAATAAGGAAGGTCTGGTATTCAATGTCCTTAGACTATTTAACAGTACAGAGAATGTTTAATTGGGCTTGTTTGACATTAACTGGATCTACCCAAACACACTGTTTACAAATTTCAATACATACAAAAAAATCATTTATCTTGGCAAACTTACCAACTTTTTTTTGTTTTGGTTTTAGTACTACGAATCATAGCCAATTAATATATTATTTTTTATGAATAGATGACAAAATTAACACAAACATAAAAACGCCCTCTTCAAAAACAAAGTTTAATGCATTTTAACTGAATTACGTAATGTATGCGTTGTTAAACAATAATATTTTAGCGATGACCACGGCATAATTTTGAGTTATAAGGCTGTAAGATCACGGATTTCCTGACTGGTGCAATACCAAATGAAGAAGTGAAAAGGTAAATGCAAATAACGCACCGTTCCAGAAATTCTACGTTACATACAGTTTGCAAAGTAATATAAGTTGATAACAACATTATATCTTTTGTGTCCATCGGGAATAGTAGCCTAAAGATTTAAATATTTATATTGATGAATACATATCAAGGTATCGCTGAACAAGTGTGTAGTAATTTCGCATTTATGGAATTTTAACTGGGTTGACCCAATACAAAAACCTTTAAGGCCCATACTTAAATTTGTTTCAGAAATCATATTTTCGTACAGTCATATTTACGCGAATTTATTTACCAAAAACAGCACTTCAAAACATGTATTTTGAAAACAAACAGGCGGTTTTCGAACAACACTTTAAACTAAGGTGGATGACTAACTCCTTATGAAAAATTAAGTCGAAAACTTGCTAACACCTGGCAGATAAATTGAATATTGTGGTAGCAATTCGCTTATGAAAATTGACATTTGAAACAGAATATTCTTTAATTATCAGACGCCAGCTAACAAAATAACAATACCCAGATTATATATCGGTATCTGCAGTACCTGACAAATGCTCTTTGAAACAATCAACCGTAAGGCTGGGTTACAGTCGCCACATTGAATGTTATTATATATATTTTTTTTTTAGTTCTATGAAGAAAAATGTTAAATATGCGATTATACCTCTAATTCTGTTTAAATTTCGCTAAAGTACAGACCTTTGCGATTTAGCTGTTAACATATAATTACACCGCAATGTGTGTGGCAACTTTTTTTTATGTTCATTATTTGCCCGACAAATTGCGACCTCACTATACATTACTAGCTCTATTGCTATTCTTGTATTGTAGCTACAGGTAAATATAATTTGCCGTATAGTAGTCGATTTAACATTTTTCTTCTCAGAATTCCAAAAATGCGAAAAATAATAAAATTCAATACGTTGACTTAAACCGAGCCTTAATAAGTATATCAGAAGTGGTCACCATAGTATTGTATACAACTTTCGTTGCGTCTGGAAAGTACGACATTTGAAGAATGTTTATTGAGTGCTAGCATAATGTAATAATAAATGTCATCTAGTTGTAGCGGTCTGAAACCTCACATTTATGCCCAAGATGCACTTGAACATTCGTTAAGCGTTACACAGCCTAGGTAACAGGCAATGCTACGTATATACGGGGGTTATGCTCAGCGCAAATAATATGGTTGACGTTCATTGCAAACATCTGCCTTGCTGTAACCAGCTCGCGGTATTGTATAGACCTGTTTGTTCCTAGCACTCTGTCGCTGCAGCCGAGTCGTCTCGTGTGTTGTTTCAGAAAATGGTGAGTCTCCAGCAGTTTAAACACGTCTTCTGTGTTATTGTTCACGTTTAACTGACAATACACCAACATCTGGCCAAAACATAATACTAAAATATCGGCGTCAATGTTTTTTCTGTAAAGTGATTACTGAGAAACTGCAAGCCTCAAAAAGCCAGGGTTTCGAATGCCGTCTACGTTCATACAGTTTTATGGACTCCATACGGTGTAGCAATTATTTGGTGGTCTTACGTCTCTTACAGTGTGGTACGTGAAGTCTTACGTTTAGTTAACAAATTGTTTGAAACCGGGAAACAGTTCAGGTAGTTTTGTCTTGTCCGAATAAACAATTGTTGTGATACTCCCAAACAAGGTTCGATAGCAAAGAGTAAATAAGTGTGATTGCAGGAGGTTGCAAAAAAGGCGCATTCTCACAGGTTCAGCAACGAATGGCCTGTGATTCACCTCCAAAAACTAATTCCGCGTAGAAACAAAATATTTATTTCCGTGTGCATTAAACATGTTCCATGTGTCTTTTACAGAATGCCTAAAGCACTAAGATTACGAAATAGTCGGTGAACAAACGTGCCATGTGATGCATAGCAAAGATTTTCAAGATTTCTGCACATTTTACATTAACATTACATGAATTTACAATTCATAACTGTTTCGTTAAGTTTGCAATCGGATATAAAGGAAATGCCATTTTTTCCCCTTTAATTTAATACGATTCCACACCTTGATGGTTATTAGACACTCTTGATGCTGTTATTTTTTTAGTTTTGCATCTTATGTTATGTTTTAGCCATGGATGGCTAAAAACGTGCAATATTTCATGCATGAACTTTCGTAAAACTGTTAAATTACGAATTGAAGTAGAGATGCGTCAAGTAATGAGCTACATTTCTAGAAGAAAAAAAAAAACAATTTCACGTATCAAAATTTTTTAATACCTATTAGAGCACTTTAAAGTTAACAGATGATATTTATAGACCGGTAAAAATAAATTTCAGATAAAATGTAGGAGTATAGTGGTAGCCGAATGGTCAGACCATTCGCCTCCCACCAAGGAGATTCGGGTTCGATTCCCGGTGGGGTGGGTCCCCAGATTTTCACATGTGGGAATTGTGCCGGGTAATGCCGTTGGTTGGCAGGTTTTCTCGGGGATCTCCCGTTT
Organism: Medauroidea extradentata; assembly: GCA_003012365.1. NCBI lineage: Eukaryota > Metazoa > Arthropoda > Insecta > Phasmatodea > Phasmatidae > Medauroidea > Medauroidea extradentata. The sequence continues at coordinate 33,027 of PNEQ01109988.1, forward strand.
ATCCGCGTCCTTCATTTCGACGATGCTCCATACTCACCTCATGTCACCCCACACCATGCGCTGAAGTCCTCTATGTTAAGCGCTGACCTAAATCCCTCTCATTCACTCAGATAAAACTTAACTATTCTGGAAGTTTTAATAAATTAGCTACATGTATTTTTAATGATATTCGGTGCACAATAAAAGAAACGTGACATTTCTTAATGCTATGTATGAATAATGTGTACATATTTTGAGTTGTTACACTACTCAGCTGATGTACAGTACATATATAAATATATGTATACATGTGCATGCATGTAGGTGTGTGTTTTCATATATATATATATATATATATATATATATATATATATATATATATATATATAATACTTGTTTAATTCATCCCTCCGCAAATAATGCAGTTGTCAGGAATTTATTAGGAGTACCGAAACGGCAGATTTTTCACTTACTTTTCAACGGATTTGTAGGTGACATAATAAAATCATAGGTTTATCTAATCTTGTCTTGTTTATTAATAGTAATTTTAGTAATTGAAAGTAAAAATGGTAATATGAAATTACAAACATTATAAAAAATTTTGTCATGATAACAGTTTTATCGACATCCTATTGTTTCACTGTCGTAAATATAACTGGGACACTTTTAGGCCGGTATTCCTAAAGGTTTTTATAAGAGTTTAGGTTCAGGACATTACTTATTCATGATTAATCTGTGACATTTCCTTGTCCTAATATAATTACGAATATAGTTTTAAATAATAAAAGAGAAAACATAACCAGTCGAACCATACAGAAAATTAAACTTTGTGGCAGTAGAAATACTAAATAATAACCCACTAGCATTTGAAATCCCAAATAGTTCAAAATAAACAATTTTGTGATTTTCAAAGCATGCAGTATACGTACTTTTTTTTTCGGTCAGTATTACGTAACATATTTGGAAGCTCAGACGCTAATGCGTCGGATTTGTTAGGCTATTATCTTATTTGGGTTCAAATCCAGGTGACTCAGAATTTTTTTTTTTTTTTACTTTTTAAATTACTATTTAGCAAAATAAGCTAAAAATTAAATTCATGTTTATTTTCATAAATATAGTTTTTAAGAATTAACATAACTCAAAAATAAAAAAAAAATAAGTTCACATGAATAATGAACTATTGTAGTAAATTGCAGTCAGTATTTAAGAAAACCACGTCTAGTATACGGAATTGAATTACTCGACTTTTTGCTCTTAATGCTCAAAAATTGAATGAATATTGGATGTATGATCAATAGGAACCTATTGTAAACCGACCTACTTAGAAAATATGCAAATGCAATGATTTAAATACATATTTATGAGATACGATATACGTTTAACTTACATTGAGAAATTTTGACTATGTTGTTAATTAGAAACATTCCAATATTTTTAAAATTAATTACCGAAATAAAATTTTCACTAGTAAATATAACTAATATTGTTTATATTATTTACGTAAATAACTCGCATTTAATCTGCGTTTCGTCATCTATAATATAAAAATGAATCGCAAAATGTGTTGGTAAGCGCATAACTCAACAACGCCTGGACCAATTTGGCCAATTCTTTTATTTAAATGTTCGTTAAAGTTCAAAGATGGTTTTTACGGCGAGAAAAATTCGAATAATTGCCGAAAAAAAAAACCTAAAAACAGTAGAGTCAATTTGAGCTTTATTGCTATTGTTGTTTAAACAATGTAGGTATGTTCCTGTGATCGAGGCCTTAAGCATTCACTCAGGTATTGTATAAAGTTTGGGGTGTGGGAGGGATGGGGTTACGGGTTCGTATCCCGTGCAAGACTTTGCGATGGGAATTACATGACATCATACAAGCGTATTGCGCGCGCTCTTTACACTGTTATTGAGTACGCTAGCTGTTAAATGCCGGGCAGCTGTTTTGCGGTGGAAGCTGCAGCCGGGTAGCTGTTTTATAGAGAAATAAAAACGAATTTAAAAAAGTACGCTTAGCGCAGTGGACTGGACAAATCTGTTTGTATTTGATGTTTTAAAGATAAACAGTGAATATAGTATAATATAGAATATAGTATCACCATCAATTTACACGTAACTAAAAGTTAGTTACTCTTTTCTATAGTACACGCGGGTGAAGCCGCAACGGGACAGCTAGTGTTAAATAAAAGTTTCAGATATAATTAAATATGTTCATGATATATTCACCTGCGAAAAAAAATTACAATATAAAGCTGTTACGGGATGTTTCCAAACCAGCTAGTGTGCTATAAATACAGTATTTAAGCTTTCAAATTTGTAAAAAAAATCCGTTCTCATGCCGTTGTAATTAAAAACTTAGTTAAATATATGAAAACAAATTACAGATTAGTAAAAGTCTAATACAAAAAGCTGTTTGTACGACAGAAAGTCTGCTTGCTGGTTCAGTGGCTTGTGCAAAGAGATGAAAGGACATTTAATAGACGTGACAATGCCGCTCTTAGCGTTATCTATTTTTTTTTTTTTCGGTCCTTCGTCGAGAGGAAAATCTCAAGGTAAGTGACCACAATTAAAAAATTACAGTTTTATTTTTAAAGTAAACACACTTGTACACTAATCTGCGAATGATATGTGCATATATCTAGAAAGTACAAGCTTAACTAATGAAACTACTATCCTCAATTAGGTGCAAATAAACCAAAAAAATTCACATTGATCATGTAGATGTAAACATACGAAAATATATCTTTGTTTCTTCATGTGATGCTATCTTCTAACAAGGGAACCGGCAACAATTGGAACTAATTAAAACAAAGTTTGAAAAATAAAGTTTTAAAATTACATTTTCTTACAGTCGGCGCAGTTGTTATAGAAAGTAAAATAAATGCATTCATGAAATCTTGGAAAACAGAGGACGTTCATTATTATAAACTTTGAATCGTTAAATAACATTAAATACACGATTCCCTTTTTAGTTACGCGGGACAAAGTGCGGTAATTTTACATGGCCATAGCTTATGAATAATACGTCGAAAATTTTCCTCAAATTTTTCTGCGAAGTAATATTAACTTGAAAATAACCACAAAATGTAATTTCCTAAAATGTAAAGCAAATCAACACTTTGAATAGTGTCAAAACAATTAAAGATCAAGTAGTTTATTTTATTAAAAGAAGAAAAATTTTGAAGTCAATTTTAAACTAAAGTTCGTTTCTTGGAATCATTGAAATGACATTTTCGATTTACTCTATCATAAATTTCTCCACGCGGTACTAATAAAATCTATCGTGAATCATCATATGTTTAAAACTGGATGTGATATACTAAAAATACGTTAATATCAAACATATGTACTGAGTTTGGTGATTTTCAGATGCGTGGTTAGTGTAGATAACTCATGTGTTCAAGAAAACATAGGTACTCACATTACCGGTTTTTGATAGGCTAATTTAAACAACGCAAGTTTTCTAAAATTAGTTTTAAATATCTCATGCAAAAAATAACACTTTAAATGACCAGATTATTCTAAAACTGCTCATCGCACATGAGTGATGTCTGCTTAGGAATATTATTCAGAGAACGTTACACGTGTGTATAACAATTTGAGGTTCACCAGTAATCATTAAAGCATATTGTCAAGCGGCCAAAATGGCAATAATGGATGTTTTTGCGGTGCTTTTTGAGCATTGAAATCTTGGTGCAGTATCTTCAATAGGGTACAAACGTGTACAACTCACCTGTATCATCAAAATTACACCTATGTCTCGTAGAGGTGTGTTGTCGGCGAGAAGACCGAACACCTGTTAGTTACTTGCGCCTAGAGGCTAGGGTAAGGTGATGCGCGTACTTGCTCGATGTTACAGCTTCCGCATTTCAAGGTCTCGAACGCGCAAATGCCGTCCACCTAGATAGCAACTTAGAAAAGTGAACTTACTTTTTTTTACTTTGTACAAAATATTTTCATTTTATTTGTAATACTTAAATTTCGAAAGTTATATTAGGTTCTTTGTAATATATATATATATATATATATATATATATATATATATATAATATATTCATGATTACTTCTAGTCTAAAACAATTTAAAATATAATACATTATGTTTTGAAATGTAAAAAATTAACGTATTTTTGTTAAATCGCTGTTGAAAATCACTGCTACTTGTTCTATAATAAAGCACTGCACAGCGTCGCCTTCATTTGTTTATAGCCTCACACGGGACGGCAAATAATAATCCGTGACTTGTTAGGATGTTTAGGAATACGGGCGCGCGTTATGTCTCGACCCTTGCTTTTCTGTAACCTGAGATGGTAGCACTTATGTAGTACCTTGTGTTTAGGAATACCGGCCTTAGTGAGAGACTTTGGTCAGCGCTTAACAAAGAGGTCTTTAGCGCTGGTGAGGGGTGACATGAGGTGAGTATGGAGCAGCGCAGAATGAAGAGGCGGGGGAAACGGGAAATCTGCGAGAAAACGAGCCAACCAACGGCATCATTCGGCACGATTCTCACATGTAAAATCAGGGGACTGACCCCACTGGGAATTGAACCCGGATTACATTGGTGGGAGGACAATGGTCTGATCACTTAGACAACCGAGGCTCCGAGACTCTCTTAGTGTTACGGTAGCGTAACGTATAAGCCGCGCGCTTCCTACACACTTCAGTGAGTTCGAGAGATTGGCTTGTTTTTTAAGATGTAAAATCGGGTAACGTTTTCCTGTAAGCAAAAAAAATTTTATATTTTATGTCATGTCTTTTTTCCTTACATTAATCTGTATTTTTTTTACTTAAATGTGTCGTTTACTTTTCTTGCGTGTAAGGTTATAAAGTACTAATTTTTTTTAGTGTGTAAATAGGCCTATCTTTAATTACTTGTTAATTTTGTGTTCACAACAATATCTTATTTACTTATGTATGTAAAAATGTTGCTTCGTTATACGCTGACAAATATTTAAAAGATTATTTTTTTATGTAGTTCACCCATTATCATATTGTCTACCTTTTAAAATTTACTTCACAAAGTAATTTATAATCGCCGTTTTGATGTCATAAATCTTTCCTTGTGTATTTCTTGCTTCTTGGCTCCGTTCACAGGCGAAAACTGGAGTGTTCCAAGGTTGCTAAGCAATGACTATTCTTAACTCTGAGTTGTTTGTGGAACATTAGACTAGTAGGTGCAGGTACAATCTTCGGCCAGTAGCATATTTGCCAAAAGGAATTAAGTATTCAGTAATGCAACTCGGTCTCCACAATACATCTGTATTGGTTGTGACCCGCAGTCACGTTGATATCATGTGCTCTAAAACGTATATTCTGATCTACTGTAGCTGGCCTTGGAACTTGACCACTCATTGTCGCTGGCTCCGTTTATCTGGCAAGAATACCTCTCGTGTATATATATATATATATATATATTAATTTATTTATTTATTTTAACACGAGCAAAATTCAGCACCACGGCCGTTTTACAATTTGTCGCGCATATTGTTGACTACATACAGTTATAAAAAAACACAATGATTAGAAGAAGCAATAAGATACATAAAAATGTACGTGCTAAATTACAAAAGTTATTAATAAAGAAGATTTAACTAAGTCTATTACATAAAAAATATGAGAGTTTACAAATCGTGAGATATGTTACATAATGCTGTATTGGTCTCCTGTCATATTTGTATGATTGTTTTATTTATTTTCGATTTTGGCCTGTCAGTAGGAACTCTTTGTACACTTTCTTAAATACACTTAATGATCCAATTTTCTTTAACTTTGTGAGTAAGTCGTTCCAGACACGACTGGTCATGTTGCTGAATAATCGCTTAAATGCTGTACTGTTGTGACGTGGTATTTGGGAGTTCATTTTATGTCTGGTGTTGTACGAATGGAAAGGGTTTTTAACTGTAGTAGCTTAGATGTTAAGAATATTAACAACATTAAAATTAAAATACGAAGTCACTTTGTGACAAAGAATGTTAATACCCAAGAAAACGTGAAATATTATTCTGGACTTTAATGAGTGTTAGAGATGGTGGCATGTCGCGAAAATGTTTTGTGCCAACATACCCTTGAAAACACTGTAGTTTCTTCCAACATATATGATTCGGTGGTCTACATCTGCCACAACGTAGCTGTCTGCAGAACAACAACAGGTATCTAATATTACAATAACGGAATTCTTATTTGCTCAGTGAAAGGGTAACAGCTCCACGTTCAAGCGAAAGCCAGTAATCTTGTGGTAAGCTGAACTTGCGTTGAAATCCAGCAAACAATCAAGTTTTCCCGCGATAAACCTTCAATCCATCATCTCTAATGTTTGTGTATATTATTATTATTATTAGCGTCCTCAATACAAGCTCATTCACTTTAGGTAATAAGTGACTTAGCACCATGTATAGGACGTTCGGAATAATGTGAGCACTAAAAATTTAACCTTTGAAAAATATAACTAGCCGTTACTGCAAATAATTCAATATTAAATACAGTTCCCTTACTTCTGGTATGGTTGGCAGCGCCATTACGTAATATAGTTCCGTGTATTTTCTTATTAAAATACAACACTGCTGAAACAACAGCAACCGAAATCGACATAATAGTGTTCTATATAATAAATATTTTTTTTTATCAAACTGTATAAATTCCTACTGACCGAACATCTTACACGCGCTTACATCAAGTGACGTGTCCAGAGAGGTTCGACATGTCCCGCCGTTAGCTGTTACGAGCGGAAAGATACGAATTGGCTGAAAATAGAACTTAAGCAGGGCCTTTTTGAGTGCTCACTTTATCCCGAACCGCCTATAAGCATCTGCACGTATTCGTCCTAATTAATTAATAAGAAACGTGAAATATTGCCGCTGGATAAATTATACTATCGCGTGACATAGACACAACGGAAAACAAGCTGTATCATAGAACACATTTTTTGTGTGTGTTTATAATCTGTGCTGGGTGAAAATGAGGTCACAAATTCTGGAGCAAGAATATTTAAGCCAATGTTCTAAGTCCTTTCATCCTCTGTCAAGAAAATAAAAGAGAGAACGGTAGTCCTCTGTCCCCAGAGTCCGTCTTGGCACTGTTGTAAATAACGACCGAACAGGTGACGGCATTGTTGCCAAGTGCGTTTTAGGCCTGCCAACACGAGAAATAAAATGAAGGTAGCCAAGCTGTCGCCACGCTCTTTCAACCAAACTCGTGTTTAGTCGAGACAGACATAGGCTGTTTAGGATTAAGTTAGCACTTTTGAAACGCTCGTTACTGTTTTCTTTTAAATAATTCCTATTTTCCTGCCACTCCTTAACACAAACAAATGATCGTAAGTATAGATCAAACTGTATACATTATGTCGTACTTAAAAGTAATCGTCTTAGATACCAATGACAATATTTTTTAAAATTATTACTCTGGATAATATGGTCTTTAGAAGTTCTCACTGTATAGAAACCATATACAGATAAATAATAGACAATAGTAGGTTTGTATTTTCCTTGCAATGAGATAAGTGAGATAATGTAATTTCAATGAAACGCTTTTAGTTTTAAACTATTTAAAAGCAGACACATTCACAGTATAGTCCTTAGGAATTTGTCAATAAAGGGATTTTAAATCAATAACTAGAAATGTAACCTGGATCTCCGGGTATTTATCTTATTTAAATGCTTAGTAACTTCAGAAATGTCTTAGTACGTGTCATTTTCTTTCTATCTGATTTGGACTGTTCGTTGCAGTAGTTATTCTTTCTTCAGTTAAATCCTTTGTTTGAGGGCGGTCAACACTTCCACATCAATTCCCTGCACTTCTGTTCTGAGAGAAATAACCTTCATTGTATTGTCGTATACAAATAAAGTAACAACACAGTGGAAAATAGGATTGTAGTAGTATAATCAAAGTAGAACGAGTCGTCCTGCGTGGCGGTTTAAATGTGTTTGCGTTAGTTTATATATTCAAATTTATTTGCGAAACTGTTACGCGTGTTCTCACCAAACCGATACACGAAAAGAAAACATATTTCCGAGAAATATTACCAAGAATTATCAGAATGTCATGCACTGTAGAAACACTAATTACGAGTCTTCAGCATTCATTTAACACGGCATTTCCACACAAGAATATCTCATTAGCCGCATTGATAGGAAACTAATAGATAGAGACATGCAAAATTCGCGTTATTTTCTGACAGCTGACTAGACTCCAAGGGACTATAGGTAGGGCCCGGTAGTTTTCGCGAAAAGATTTTTGCATCACTTTGTTTCAGTGTCTTACGTGCACACCTGCAGCTCAGCTTCATGATTATTGGCAGAGTGTTTTTGTGCAGAGTCATTATTCATTTGACTGTGCCAGTCAGTACATGAGTAACTGTATCACAACACGTCTGTGATTTGCGGGTTTAACCTCCAGACGTTGTATGTTACGGCATCCAATCACTGACCAAAAAGCAGAGATGCAGGTGCGCACGTAAGGCACTGAAACAAAGTGCTGTAAAAATCTTTTCGCGAAAACTACCGGGCCCTAACTATAGGTTAGTTCGACGTCTCCCGCTGGCCGATATTGTCGTGACTTGCCGCGGAGAATGCTTACACGGTAGAGAGGCCAATCTGTGTAAAGACGTAACACAAGTAAATGACAACATATGAAAGTTCGTGGCCAATTGAAACGCACATTATGCTCTGTTATGTATAGGACAGTGAAGTTTAGTCTGCTGCCAAATGATAACGCGAATTTTGCATGTCTCTACTAATAGACGATCCTACAACAAACTTAACTACAGAATTGTGTATTTATAGGATGAGTCATGACGGCACGCGTTAATTGTGCGGGACGATAGCTTACGAAAACGTCAGCTGTAAATGTGTTTTCAGTTTTCCGTAAAGTTAATTATAGAGTGTGTAATGATACCCTGAAAATCGAATTCAAAATTTTATTTTATTTTTTATTTAAACTCTACTTGGTCATTCGATGTTTAAACACAATTCAGAATGTTGTTGTTTAATATGGAGTGTTCACAGTCAGTCTGCTCGTGTTCCTCAGTCTGTACATGTGCCTGAAGACTGGGAAAGATGCCAGTTCTCGAAACATAGCATCTGTTGTCGTCTTTTAAGAAGCATTCTGTTTTTGTCTGTGTTGTGTCTTGCCTGTGTCCACATCAATTCGTCTCTCTCGTTATTTGTGTTGTCGTCGTCGTCGTTCATTCATTTGGTGCCTTTTTCACACACACCTTTTTTTAAATTTGTTTTTTGTCTGTCATTAGTTTCTGTGTAGTCTTCTTCCAGTTGACTATATTTCACTTGGGAATTAATTTTATTTTGTGTCGAATCTGTTTTTGTCCTCGTGTCGTCTTCTGGGATGTGACTACATTATTTTACGGTATTATCTGTATGTTTTATGTCTGTCGACTACAGCTTACTTGCTCTTCTGCCTTTGTATTTGTTTTATTGTGGGTATTTCTGCAATACGGCAGCATTCGCCCGCAATGGCGTATGCCAAAAAAAGCGGTTCCGTTTATTAAGTGGCATTTTATTATACATTAAAAAATAACACCTTAAATTCTATTTTCAAGGTAGATTTACTTCCACGGTATTTCATTTTACAAGCAATAAAAAAAACACTTTTTAAACTCATTATTTATTAGCTTCCATTACAAAAAATAACACATTCCATCTTGACTGATCCTGTATATTGGAAGGAGACACAGTTTAGACGCTCACTTCCACCAGAAGAGCAGAAACATACGCTGTGTAGTTCGGCACCTTGCTCATATATGTACCACAGTGCTGTATGTACACATGTTGGTACCGCACTTACTGATCCGTTGCCCCACATGTGAAACAACCCCAGGTAGACGGTGTCCTTAACGCAACTTTCCACCTAATTTCACTACGGAACTCTCCGAGCGTATTCAGGCTCGAGCGTTTTGTAAGTTCATTAATGCCACGACCACAACCCGATAAACCTAACGGTAAAAGTAGAGACGTCCAAAATCAATACAATTGGTAGACACATGATTATTTCGCGTATTGATTCAAGGTCAGGTTGAATGTCAATAATGTATACTTCACTGCTCCTTCTGTGATTAGACGACACCTGTTTTAACACATCTTTGACGACTGCAAGCCAGTGATAAATAAGAAAACAAGTCGTGGTGGTAACACGTGTTACGGTTACAAGCCAATGGTTGTTTGACTTTGGCCAGTGTGTGTATAGGTCTGAGAAGTCTAGGCCACGGCCGTAGAAGAACAGGTCTGGACACTCGCCTGGATATTTGACCCCATTGTTGTTTGGCTGTAGTTCACCAAGTTACCGAGAATATTGTGTTTTATTGGCGCTGATGTTAGGGCGGTCGAGCTAAACTCCGCCCACTACCTTTCCGCTAAGGTAAACAATTTATCAAAACGTATTTTTTATCAATTTATGAAATACTTTCTTCGCTCACACAGCCAAACAACAAGGGGGTTAAGCAAAATGCATTGGTAGATAGGCGAGTGTCCAGACCTGTTCTTCTACGACCGCGGTCTAGGCTTTTGCCAGATTAATATGCTAAATACTCGTGCCTCTACTAATTGGAAGCACGACCATTTTTTTCGGGTTCAACGACCAGCCGGCTGAACTCCACATTACTGTGTACACTCTGACATCAGTAGAGATCTGAAAATTCCGCGAATTCATTAGAGAAGACGTTAGATTTCAAACTCCTGTATACGGTATTTGCTTTGGCTATTGGGTCACTGCTACTGAAAGACTTCCTTGAGGACCGTGAACCAATAGCAGACCTGCTTGTCAACACTCCCTACTCCCGCGCTACCTTGTCACATGTACGACTGACCACTCACTGGAGCAGCGGGGAATGAATTCGTAGCTGGAGACATAGTGTATACAGGATTGTGGAGTACAGCCTGCAGGTCATTGGACCCACGACATTTCTGGGTCTCTGTCCTCGGATGCTTGTACGTACATTGGCTGCTGATCCAGTGAGCGGCCATTTGTACATATGACAAGGTAGCGAGGGAGTCGAAGTGTGCTTCCTTGATTGTTCGTTATTGGTTGTGAGTCTTGGAAGACGATTTCAAGTAGCAGTGACCCAATCGCGAAAGTAACTCACAGACACTGAAGTTTTCAATGTAACTTATTCTTAAATGAATTCGCAATATTTCCGGCCTCTGGCATTAATTTAAACAAAAATCATAAATGTTAACGGAAAAGAGCGAATTATTTTGCTCAGACAGGAAAACGAACAACCTGCGTGCCATATTCTTATAAATTGTTTACAACACTTTAGGGCGTTTACCTCTCATTCGCTATGAATAGAGCCCGGTAGTTTTCGCGAAAATATTTATGCACCACATTGTTTCAGTGCCTTACGTGCGCACCTGCATCTCTGCTTTGTGGTCAGTGAATGGATGTCTTAACGTACAACGTCTGAAGGTTAAAACCGCAAATCGCAGACGTGATGTGTGGCAGTTATCCATGTACTGATTGGCACAGTCAAATGAATAATAACTCTGCACATAAACACTCTGCTAATAATCATGAAGTTGAGCTGCAGGTGTTCACATAAGACACTGAAACAAAGTGGGGCAAAAATCTTTTCTCAAAAACTACCGGGCCCTAACTATGAAGTATTGTTATTGTAACGTTCCTTTCTAACAAAAATATAATTTGGTGCATAAAATTAAAAAAAGATAAAAATTTTATTTCTGACTATGGTTAATGATTACAGAAGTTATTATTTATTTCCCGAGCGTATTGAGGGAGAAGCAACCTAATATTTTAAGTTATGATGCAATACTGCATAAAACCATATAGCTTCAAATATGTTACAACTCGATAATGATAACGGGATAGGCTATACAAACTGAAACTATAGATGAAAATATAATTTCAAGTCGTCTATTTTCCCCAACAATTCAGGTTACGGAACTGGTTACTTAGACCGGTATTCCTAAACATGAGGTTATACGTAGGTGCTACCATATCAGGCGCAGATAAGACACGGTTCTTTATTTGCCATCCCATGTGAGGTTATAAACAAATGAAGACGACGCTGGGCAGTGTTTTTTTTTTTTTTTTTTTTTAGATCAATTGGCACTGATTTTCGATAACTATTTATCAAAAACAAATTTATGTTTTGCATTTGAATAATAATGCAATACATTTGAAATTGGTTTTAAACTTAAAGTAATTATAAATATACTAATAAAGATTAAAAATTACCTATTATAAGTTTCGAAATGTAAATATCAAAATCAAAATAGCCGTCTCTTGTGTAAAATTAAAAAAAAAAAAAATGTAAGTTTGCATTTGAAAGTAGCTGTTTTGGCGGACGTATTTTGTGCATTCGAGACCTTGAACTGCGGAAGCGATAAGGCCGAGACAGTACGCACTTCACGCATTATCCTAACCTCTACGTGCAAGTCACTAACTGGCACGCTGTCGTCTCGCAGACAACTCGCCTCTACGAGACATTCAGTGGTGACCCTATCATTTATGACGTAATATTAAAGATGAAGGTCTACTGTACAAAAACTCATTAAAAAAGATTCAGCACCAAGATTTCCATGCTTAAAAAGCACCGCAAAAACACACAAATTTTCGCCGTTTTGGCCGCTGGTCAATATGGTTAAATGATTACTGGCGGACCTTAATTTGGTACACTTGCGTGAAGCGTGCTTTGAATGATATTCCTAAGAAGACATCGCTTATACGTGATAAGTAGAGAGGATTATATATCGCGCAAATGTTTTGTGCCAACGTACACTTGAAAACAATGTAGTAAATTACAACACATTTGATTAGTTAATGTACGTCTGACACAACGCAGCTGTCTGCAAACCAAAAACAGACATACAATATTACTACAACTGTATTCTTATTGGATCAGTCAAATAGGGCAACAGCTCCACATAAAAGCTAAAGCCAGTCATCTTCTGGTAAACTGAACGTGCGTTGAAACCCAGCCATCAGTCAAGTTTTCCCGCGATAAATCATCCTCTCTAGTGATAAGCAGTTTTCGAAGCTCTGCACATCAATCGGTGCTCTGAGCAGACATCGTAGGACATTCGCACGTGTGTAGGACCATAAAGGCTATTTTTTGCCTTTTTAAAATTATGTATGCCTACTTTTTCTTGTACGTGTATGTGTTACTTAATTTCTCCCCAAAATTAAAAAAAAAAACACGTGGACCGTGTTTTGTTAAACTTGGTACAAATATAGTACCTAATAATCTCAATTGGTTTGACTTTAAAATACTTCGTTCATATTTTCACAATTGCGGCCATTTGAATTTTTTTCTAATAATATATCTAAAATCTCATTTTTACGAGCACACTCGTTATATTTACAATGTTTACGAATTTTATCAAACTCTGTTAGGTGACGACTTTTGTTTATTTTATTCATGCCCTGTTCCTGCTTACGAAATGGTCGCGATTAGAACATTATTTGGCCACACGAGATATCGAAGGTTGTTTTTGTCTGAACTTCGTCAACCTCTGTACGTATAAGGTGCTTACGGAAACGTACTGGGTTGGTAGTGCTGGTACGCGACTGGATCTACTCAGTCGTTGGATGCTTAACGAGCGGTGGTAAACAGTGTTGTTAAAAATACACAGAAAAAGTAATTGCGCTCAATTACAATTACTCTGGTGAAAAAGGAACTACATACAAGTAAAAATTACTTTACGTAGAAGTAATCAGTAAAATTACAATTACAATTACTCTTCGCCACCGTTTTTAACTAACTTACGATTAAATTCTTTACACATTATTGCACTAATAAACTTACATACATGATTCGTTTGAAAAAAAGTTTGCATGTAATTTACTATTTTTTACTATCTTTATTAAAATGTATAATTTTTGTGGACATGCTTCCTTGACAAACATTTATAAAAGTCTCCATACTAATAACCAGCACCAATGAAACTTTATATTTTGGAATTAACCTTACAAAACAACTGCATTTTAAAATTCTCATCAGATAGATTCCCTCTCTTGATGGCAAAAACGTCTTTGCCAACACTAAACAGACGCTCTACGGGAGCACTAGATGGAAGAGATGTATTAAATTTAAAAAATTCTGATTTTAAGATTGGGTAGTGTTGGAGACACTGCAAGTCACTGTTGCTGTTCGTTAGGTAGGAATTTAATTCCTCCAAGAGAGGTGGAACTGACGTAGTTGAAATGTTGAGAAAAACTGCATCTTCGTCTCTATTCACATTTTCTTCTGTCACGATAGAAACAGAAGAAGAACATACACTATTAGAGAATGCATCTATTTCGCTTTCGAAGTAGGATACACCTTCTTCTTTCTGTTGTCCTTCCAACCATGAAAATTTCAGTGATGGGATGAGGCCGGCAGCTGTTGTCAATTTCTCATTTTCCAAAGTTGAACCAAAACGCTTGCTTACGCCCTCGTGTAATGCTTTGACCAAAGGTCTACAGTAAACCACACTGCTTCCGTTCATCTTTTTGCCAAGTTCCCTTAAAATGCTTCTTACCGTTGGCTGCAGGTAGCCAGCGAACATGTTTTTTCCGCTTGAAGTATATTTAAGGCAACTGCCAGTGGCTTCATAATCTGCAAAAAAATCCAAAATGTAAAATATTGCAAGTGACACTCGGTTAGTTAAATGTTTTTAGAAAATGTAGAATATCAACATAACACATTTAAAATTTGTAAAAAGAAAGTAATTGCCGTAGCATACTCTGTCAAAAAATCCAATTCCGCAGGCCGAAATCGTGGCAATCCTAAAACATCTATAAGCTTGCCGAGCATGTCTTCTCAATGTTGCTGAACAGCAGACAAGAGACACTTTACACTATCATACAAACTGTTCCATCTAGTAGCACATGGTGTAGAAAGCAATTTTTCAAATATTTCCTTTACTTAATCAGCTGCAACTGTACTCCTTTGTTTATTCCACAGGACTTGACAACGAGCAAACGTAGATCTGGCCACTTTTTTTAATGCTGGATCACTTTCTGCATTTTGGCTGTCCTAAAGAAATTATTAATTTTGTTTAGTTACTAAATTATAAACATTTAAAACTGTTAACATAAATTAGCTATTTCAATTCACAATATTAATTCAGAATAAAATTATACCTTCACTGCTACTAAGTTCAAGGTGTGTGCTGCACAACGTTGATGGGGTGGTAGAACGTAGTTGAATTCATTTTGTCCTTCATCCAAAATACTTACCACATCAACAATCTCTAGCGCATCATCATTATCTCTGTCTTCATCAACATCTGTCTGCATGTGTAAACCAAACATGCTAGAAATCATTAAATAAATTAAACAATTCCGTTAGTAAATGTGAAGTAATCGCTATTTCAAATACGTAAAATTAAATTAGTAAAAAAAATACATACTTGAAAGCCTTAACAAAGTTGGAGCCATTATTAGTTACACAAGCTACCACTTTGTTGAGTATATGGAATTCTGTGAGTTCCTTGTCATTGGCGGTAGCCAAGATATTGTTGCGTGCCATGTTCCTGGAGGCCAGTGGTCGGCGGCTGTTTCGTAACACCTTGAGGGCTGGCCGATGATTCAAAGCCCGGGTGGCTCATAGTGAGAAAACCGCCGAACCTACGTCATAGATACCTGTCCCAACTGCGTCTTAACCCTTCGAGGGCGGCCGACGTGACAGCCAGCACATCCGAAACATGATGAAATATCTATTTTTAGACCCCTGTAATGCGGGGAATAACCGACTGTCTGGGCTAGTATAAAAGCACAGAATCGGCACATTTGAG
>PNEQ01109989.1:9657-27639 GCA_003012365.1 Medauroidea extradentata
ATATATATATATATATATATATATATATATATATATATATATATATATATATATATATACATATATATATATATATGTATATATATATACACACATGAAATAATATTAGTTTTGTAGACGATACTTGTGAGTGCAGTTTCCTCTTACGCAACAATTTTAGCTGGCGTAGTTTTCTCGTAACTGTGCTTCAAAGTAAAAATTTCCATGTTCTGCTGGCATGCAAATAGTGAAAACAGATTGACTTGCGTACGTGAAATAATACACAGTTAAATAACAGACTATGGGCTATGTAATAAAACACTTAAATAAACCCCGCGAACTGATTTTGTACTTAAATTTCTGTAATTTTGCGATTTTTTTTTTAATTCAAAATATTACGTTGTGGATTTTTTTTAAATATTTTATTGCATAGCTCATAGGATGCAAGTTCAGAGTGAATTATTTTGTTCAAGTAGGTCAGTTGGTCTTCACTATTTGCATGGCAGCGTAACAAGCAAATTTTGACTTTGTCACCCGTTATGAGAAAACTGAGCTAAAAGTGTTTCGTTAAAGTAAAATGTACTCACGAGTATCGTCTACAAAACTAACAATATTTCTTAACAGTATAAAATTATGATCTTCTCGCACTTGAACATCCGTAAGGGCATGTGTCCGAGTTTGTCGGCTTTCGAGAGAATTATTTTCCTAAACCGCAGGCGATAGCCGATAACGTTAAATTGCTCCGTAACTTTGTTGCAAATTAGTTTTACCATGTAATGTACTTTTTCGAGACAAACGGTACACATATTTTAGCTAATTTAGCAGTTAAATGAACATTTTGTTAATGAACATGCTGTATTTCGAGTCTGTATAGTTACAACTAGTTATAACAAAATTACAGAGCGATTTTACGATATCGCCTCCCGTTTATGTTTTAAAAATGATTATCGTCTCTCATGTAGAAAGTCGGGTCCAGGCCCTTAATACATAGACCATGGCCGATTCCTCTTCCAGTTCATATAGTGTGAAATTATGCCTACCCGTATGTAATGACCTCGGTGTCGACGAGACATAAAGCCCACTACAAATTTATGTATAAATATACACATGTGTAAGTGGATAAATAAAAAAAAATGGGAAGTTGCTTGAGGGCCATAGGGAAAGGCAGTAGGTCGGAATTAAATAAACATTTTAGTGAGTTTATTTGTGCCCGTGAAGATTCTGCAAAAAATTAAAGAAAAGAAAATAGATTCGGTTTGGGTTGGGATGCAAAGTGGCGTGGGAAAGAGGAGCAGAACGTAGTACCCAAAACAATGAAATGGGCATTAAACGTATGCCGAGAGAGTTCATACATATTTACATATTTCCCTTGACGCTGTGTTCGTGTGCCGATCTAGCCACGCGGCACCCTCAAGAAGCTTACGTAACGTCGCTTGGCGAATGTGTTTTTAGCTGAAATGTGGGCAGATAATGAAAAATGTGTGTTGATAAAGGAGGGAGAGGTGTGGTGACCTTGCAGGTGGTCGAGGGCAGCTAGTAGTCTTGAAGGAGTGGCGCGGTATTTTGAAACAAGTGTCCGGCCGTGACCTTGTCGGTCTGTCAGGGCTGTCACCTGCGTCTAAACTTAGAGGTGAGGTACTCTGCGAAGTGTGGTAGAAGGGGGCACTACGTCACCGCCTGCTATTTATATCGTCCTCCTCCATCCTACCCTCGTCTCTTCACACTACGTACACTTGTCTTTCTCTCTGCGCCCCGCCCCTGCACTTTTCCTCCTCTACTTCGCTCGCTCGCTCGCCAAGGTGAATTGGGGGTCTTGTTTTGCAACAGACAGCTGTGTGACGAAACCTCTGAAAATAGAGCAGCAGGTTGTTGTATCCTTGGTTCAAGACAGCGCCAGTTTTCTTTGTATTGGACATTCACGGTTGAGTGGTCACTAGACAAGGCTGGAATGTTGACTGCTTGCTAAGTTCCAATATATAATATTTCGTGCATAGCGTTCTTTTTTTTCCGTGTGTTTACATTTGACTGGGCTAGTAAGTAATTATCATCCAATCGTGTAGTCTGGGGCTTGCCAGCTATTCGGTGAATTTGTTGTGAGAGGACGCTGTAAACAAAAAACTATCTTGCAATGTGTGGGTTGACACATTGGATGTTGTCGTCTACATCATGTTTTCCTGCTGCAAATAAACCAATGTCATTCTGAAATATAAATGTGGGAAAAGGAAGAGGATACATAATTTGGCTCCCTCGGGTTTGCCAACCTTTTTTTTTTTTGGGGGGGGGGGGGGGGTTGGCGATCTTCGTGCTTCTCACTGATCGCACGGCCCTGCAAATATAATGGAATAAGTTACTACAGTGTTTTTGAAAAATTGTGGCGCCAGACGTACTAGGCGTGGAATTTTCATGTCTGAATATTGAATACGCAGTAATCACTAGTAAGACGCCATTGATTATATAACAGCAGAAACAGAGCTAACGGAAAAACTAAGTAGGCCCGTGAAAAGTCTCCACTTTACTATTAACATTCTTTATTTGACATTGGTCCGTAAGGAAAACTGGTTATAGTAGGATATCCACTATTAAGTGATTATTTTGAAATTTTGGTGAATTTTTTACTTTCGTCCGATTTTTATTTTCCCTTCACTTGTTAATATAAATATAGCAGTGTAATTAAGAAACGATTATGTATGAATTTCATCGTACTCAATGCAACGCCTTAGGCTGTAATAACATATATTTGTTGATGTTAGTCTTGAAAGTGCGTACTTTACAGTGAAAGTCCTACAATTATATTTTATGATGTGAAAATTAACATCCACAAAATTTATTTTAAAGTATTTCGGTTTATGATCGCTGCCTCTCCCCCCCCCCACCATTTTCGTAGTTTTTGCTATCCGCCCCGCGTCCTTTGTTTGAATAGGGCGTGAAATTTTTGTGTTACGTGCCCATACCATTATTAGTAATACAGGCAGGGTTTGGCTGTATCGGCAAGTGCCGAACATTTTTTGCGACGTAGTTACGTAAGTATTGTAATTGTATTATTCTTATTTTTGTTTATGGTTACAGTATGGTTTGAAACATATTCACGTAAAATTTATATAAATTAATCATGCTTATATTTATGCCAAGAAATGTCTGGCAGACGCCCATTTTATAATTATTTTAGAAACCTGCTTCTAAAATAGTTTTATTTCATTGATACTCGTAAATACCCAGAAATATCTTCACAACCTTCACCGTTTAATACACAAGAATTTATATTACTGTTTTATATATAATCTTCTTGGTAGCCTAAGCCTAATGTTTGAATTATCAGCTTGCGTACAAAAATTAGCGGGAAACCCGTAACAGATAAGGGATCCGTAATATTGCGAAGATTTTTGTATAATAGTGTAGCTACCGATACTTTCCGTAATTTCGTGGAGATTTTTAGCCGTGTGCCCAAACTTTTGCAGTTTTCGTCATCGGCTTTTTCGATATTAGCACTTACTACATGTTAGACGTAATATCGTACTGGCCCAAAGTGTTGTTCATATAGCCTATCACTGAGAAAACAATTTTGTTGGTGCAAACAAAATTTGTTTGAATCAACCAAATCATTTGTTTGTATAGGGGCAATTAGATATTTGTTTTCTCGTACCAAATAATTTTGTTCCCTCGATTTGTTTGAGGCAAATAACTGAATTTTGTTAGCAGTACCAAATATTCAGCTGGTCATACAAATATTTCGTTGGACATATTAAATGCACACGCATTATTTTAAGAACTAAAAAATATATTTTATAATCTTAACAAATTTCTGAAATTTTAAGACCTAAAAAAAGTATGGTTGGACCGGGATTTGATCCACTATCCCTTCGCTTGGTTCTTTCTAGTCCTGACCTAACCAACTGAGCTACGAGTGCTTCTGTGATAGTAGGATTGTTATTTGTATAGGAATAGTTAGGCCTAATATTAAATTACGATTGCACTGCTTTATTTTCAAACATTTTTGTCTTCTGTCTGCGAAAATGTAAACGACGTCAGATAATATTACCAAATTACTGCGTGCACCGCAGCACAAAGCACGAGACGTGCAGCTGCGGTGTTTTTCAAGTTTATAGCATTTTCCGTTGTGATCGATCGAATAGACCACTTTGAAATTGTTATAGCTAAAATTAAGATACTTTAATAATGCTGATTAACAGTTTAGACGTCCTACTTGTCGAACAAGCTTATACTTTGAAAGTTGAGGTATACAGTGTTCGCCATCTTTTCGCTCACGCACGCCAGCCTGCCATCTTCCGCAAATCAACCAAATGGATTTAGTTTCGCCAACAAAATCATTTAGTCCATCGAAAAAAATGTTTTGGTTCAAAGCACATCACTTATAAGTATAACTAACAATATTATTTTGTCGACAAGCTGTAACAAGTTGTTTATTTACACAAAATATTTATTCGACGTCCTTTAGTAACCAAATATACGTTTGGCACAAACAAATTGCGTTTTAATGAATAATTTGGTCGATGGAAATAAATAAATTTGTTTGGAGTTTGGACTCCAAGTTTGGTCTTACCAACATAATATTGTTTAGTTGAAGCAAACATCACCCAAACAAATATATTTAGTATAAGGAAACAATTCTTTCTCTCAGTATAGGCTACCGTTGTAGATATTTTCACCCGCTGTCAAGGATTTCACGAAGTAACCACGTACTTTGCAATGCTGAAATTTAATCCCCGCAGTTGCGTCTACTACACAGTAATTTTTTATGCCTTTACAGACAATAGTCTTGTAAATCTAGCTACTCGAAGAATTTTTTGCAGAATTCAGTTATTTTTCATATAAAGTTTTATGCTGTACTTGGAAGATGTTTGTAGTTCTGCAGAACATAGGCATTTCGATATCCGAGGTTTTTCGTTGTAAAACCAGAAAAAAATATTTTGAAGTGCAGAGATAAGTTTTATTTCTAACGGTAGTCTTGGAGTTTATGCTTATGTTTCCAAATTATTTAGCATTGCCCCGCGTCTCGGTACAGCGACCTACCTCAGTGGCGTTCAGTCACTGGCAACCAATATCCTCGTTCTTACGTCAAAGCGTTGCTGCCCCATTCCACGTCTGTATTGTACGCCCATTCCACGTCGGTATTGTATAAGTAGTGTACCCGAGGACCAGGGTATCTCTTATCCCGAACTGCAGACTTACTACCGAGCGCCTTTAGGCATCTGCTTACCTCAGAGGATGACATAACACAAGCTACGACAGTGGAGAGGAGTCAGAATTAGAAGGGCGGGGGAAACAGGAGATCCCCGAGAAAACCCGCTGACCAGCGACATCATACCGTACAATTCCCACATTTGATCATCCAGGGCATGACCCCGCCGAGGATCAAGCCCGTACCGCCTTGGTGGGAGGCGAGTGGTCGAACTACTCGTCCAACGCGCCCCTAATTTTGTGAAGAAAAATGTGGAAAGTGCTATAATTATTAATTTTTATATTTGCTATGCTGTACATTACATACGGCAGTTTGAATATCCACTTGCAAATATTTGGTAACTATCACCACATTGCAGCAGATATAATTACCGTTTTACTGGACTATAACGAGCCTGGATGCGCTCATCGCTTGCCTCATGCCTCTTAGTGCAAGACGCTCAACTGTCGCATGTCTTCCCCTCGACCACTTCTCTCGAAAGATGTCGGAAACGACATTTTTTTATCAGTGGCCGACACCTGGCGCGCTCGGACGTTACAAAAAGTGACTCCGGTGCGAACATGACATCTGCCGCGCGCGGCGGTGGGCGCAAGCAAGTGACGAATGGCCGATCTTCTTTGGGAGCTTGAAGGTGATGGATGGCTTGCTGAGAAACGAGAAGGGGAGAGGGGCAAACTGCCAGATGGCGAAGAAACTCCTGGCAATTTGCGCCGAGTGCTGAATGTGACATTCGGTACATGTCGGGCTGTCGTCTTTTGGTGCGACTCTTTGAGGGAAGCGAGAAAGTCAAGAGCGGGTAATTGATCATAAACTGACTTAAAGAAAATTGACATAAAAGAAAACGGTTTCAGACCAGTTTTAACCGGCAATCACTGATAACAGCACCACAGATACGGATGAACTAAGTAACACAGTTACATAGTTTATTAGCAAGAAGAAACTCCAGAATTGTAGTACGTGTCGGCGCGTGGTCTGTGATTTTCTCATTTGATGTTACAGGAATGGGGATGATTGTACTGTTGAATTGTTGACTTGCCTACTGGCCATGTGTTTGTGTGAGGTAGGTAGGAATATGTAGACAGGTTCGTCGGGCGCAATCTTGCCTCCACCGCAAGACACTGAGACAGGCGTGCAATGGTATTATAGATCACTCGCCTTACTGACACTTTTCATTGGTAATCATGTTTAAGCAAAATCCATCGCATTTTTCTGGAGTAGTCGTGAGTAGTTTTACAGATATAACAGTTTGAAAAGGCTGTTTATGCCATTTTGAGGAGCCCCAGAATTATTTTCCTAATTGACGTGATGTTTTGCAACCACCTTTCCAACATTGTTTGAAGTGTGTTTTACTTTCGTACATTGACACAGTGGTCACATGTGGAACAGTTTCTTTAAAGGAACGTGTTTATGAACATACTGTTACGTATTTTATGCGCGTAATAGCCGGCGCCGTTAACAGTCCTAACCAAAATTCTGACTGTTACCCTCACATATAGAGGAACGAAAATGTTAGTGAACATGGGTCGGAAATGCACGTTGTCTGCACTACAGTTCGTAGTACACTGCGTGCAGTGCATAGCGCATGGGTTGGATCATGTTACTGAGGGAATGACATCACAGCTATTATTGGTAGCTACATACCAGAGGAGACGTATTTAATTGTGCGCCAGGTATTGAGCGGTGTTTAATTAAGTTTGTTTTTCATTGTTTTGAAATAAATGGCGTTATAGAGGCGTACACGCATCGTATAAGCATTAAATTTCTAACTGACAAAGGAAGTATGAGAAAACAACTTTTGCCTATTTTGTTTACAATTATTTTGTCACTGCTTGGTAACTAATTTCTGAAGGACAATGTTTTGCTCCGAAATTTCAAAAAATTACGCTGAACGAGTGCGTCAGTCTGGTTGAATGGTTCTTCATTTTAGCTTGAGTAATTCTCTACGTTGCCTCGAATTCTTCTCAAGGCTCGTGGCCGCGGTCGGCGCAGTCGCTGGAGCACTCGCCTTCCACCAAGGCGATCCGGGTTCGATTCCCGGTGGGGTCGATCCCCTGATGCCGCTGGTCGGCGGGTTTACTCGGGGATCTCCCGTTATCCCTGCCCCTTCATTCCGGCGCTGTTTAATACTCACATCACGTCGCCCCTCACCAGCGCTAAACACCTAAATGTTAAGTGCTGACCAAAATCTCTTCAATCAGTCAAGCTTCTCAAGGCTCCCCCATTTGTCTCCTGCCCACCGAGAGTGCAGTGTTTATTCAGAGAGTCGCCGATGTTTGCGACATCTTTTATCTGCTGAGGCACGACAATATCCGCCTTCCGTTCGCAGTTAAATATAGCCGTGGCTGAGTGCGGCTCGCACCGGCTGAGCGTTCCTGCGTGCTAGAGAGGCATTATCTGTGTATTAGCGTCACTTGTCGGCTCATTCGCGTGTTCCTGTGCTCAGTCGCCGCCATCTGCAAGGTGCCTGCACTGTAACTTATTATTTGTGAATTTACCACACCAAGGTATAGGAGTGTTAAGAAAGTAAATGTGCTAATTTTTCCTTAGGGACAGGAAAATTTCGCTAATTAAATTACTTGCATGTTAGAATCTACTGTCCTATGCATACTCAAGCCCCGTCTATTCGTTCATTGGCTGTTGTTCCAGTGAGTAACAACTAGTGGACAAAAGGTCGGGGTTTGAGTATCACACGGCAGTACATTCTGACATGCAGGCCATTGATTTCGCGAAATTTACCTGTCCTTACCCATACGTTAATACAGCACTCCTATACATTTGTAGGGAACAGTCAGGTGTATATGAATGTTACCAGTCTAAGCTGAACTGCTGTTGTCTTTACAACTGAAGTATATTAAGTGTTACGCACGGCGTGTGGGTTAAAAGCTTCCATTACTGTTCAGGAAGTTTTTTTACAGTGTGCTTGCGGTGCAATACCTCCACGAGAGCTCTTTAGATTATAATGACGCGGTGTTAAAATTTACTGTGAATAATCTTTTTACTGGAGAAAATTAGAAGAAAAATAAAGACACTCGTCATCGCCTCATAAGACTATGGCTCTCAACTGGCGATGTCTTCCTCTTGAGGAATACTTTAAAAACTCTGGCAGTAATAAAGAGGCTTAAGAAATTAGCAGTAACCTCGTACAATTGAATGAACACTATATCAAGGATATTGTCTGAATACAGCCAACAGGAGTGCATGTGATTTCGTATTGCCGGATATGTGGAATATCGGTATTTCCAAAACTATGCATAAAAACTTGAAGAAAAACACGTGAAGAATGCTCCAGTAGTATTTACGATTAAAAACGTCGTTACGAAATGCATCCTTTTCCTTAAAAATATACAGTTCTTTGAATCTTAAAATTATTGCGCATGGGGATGAATGACAAATTCCCTCACAACAGTACCGGCCTTTCCTGTGATTGGTTAAACTTACTGTTTCCACTTTGAACCTAAGCAATAAGCAGTAACTATTACATGTTGTATACTTAAATTTAAGTAGGTAGTTATGAAATTGATAAAAGCAGGGTGCGTGCTGTTTGTATGCGCGCAAATCGGAGACGAAAATGCAAGTGTCAAAATGTACGACGACATTTTACTTCCGCAATGTGGGTATGGTCTGACAATTCGGCCACCGCGGCCCCGCAGTACATTGAAAACACGCAACATCTATGTAGTTGCAAATCATGATGGAATATTGCATAAATCTTAATTCTTTAGTTATTACTTGTGTAAAACCCTGAAATTTAGCAATTAAGTTTTCTCATGTTCTTACCTCGTGAAATCAAAATGATCTCTTGTCACACATCTTACATCTAATTGCGAGATAAGGTAAGTTATAAAAAACATTAACATTTTCTGGCATATTTTATGCAAAGCTATAAGATACAAGTATTTTTATTGAACGAAAATGTTATTGTACGTAATATCTACACGTTAAACGTTATTTAATACGAATGTAACGTATTAACTTTGTTTTTGCGTTTACAATGCGTTATTGCCGAGGTACGCATTGTAAAAAAAATGGTTAAGTGTAAGAGAAGGCTACATGCCTTAACTTCGCCATTTGAAAAATAAGTCAAAAAATAAATAATAAATAAATAAATTATTATTGCCTGTCGCTAGGTTTTGTACGCATATACGTTAGTGGGTAGCATTTGAGTTAACGCATTGCATGTTCTGTGTGATACGCGAAAAGTAGTCCAGCCAAAAATGAGTTGAATATTTCCGAGAAAATGTTCGCCTAAAAATCGTTAGCTTGGCCACAATGCATTCTTTGTTGTTGCATTCCGTGAACAAGATTTTGTTTTGTTGTCAGTTCATGTAACCATTTTTGAAGTGTTCGTCTGTCCGGCGATATTTCCTCGAACATTTTGAAGTGGCTCCCTTGATGAGCTACATTTGTGTGTGTGCACGGGAAAAAATATTTTGTGGTCTCCAGAAAAAAAAAAACATTTGGTTGACATTACTAAAAAAGTTGTGGCCAGCAAAAAATTATTTTGTGGATACTATAAAATAATTTCGCAGGAAAGACTTCCTACAAAGTGTTTCTTTCAGTGTGTGACTGTGAGGCACATTATTGGTAGACCACCGCTGTCTCGCCATGTGTAATGCTGGCCACTCAACTGGTATGCAGTGCTTTACTATTAATACCCTTACCGAGCGATGTGGTGCAACGGAAACACGTTGGACTCGCATTCGGAAGATTCAATCCCCGGCTCCGGCCATCCTGATTTCGGCTTTACATGATTTCCCAAAACCGCTTCAGGTGAATGCTGGAATGGTCCTTAACAATGGCCATGGTCGACTCCTCTCCCAGGTCCTGTCATTGTAGCAAGTTGTGTGTCGCCGTCTGTAATGAGCTCGCCGTGGACGAGACGTAAGACCAACTTTCCTTATTCATTTACCTACGAGACTCAAAGCCATGGTCCTGTAATTTTTTTTGCCGAAGTTTGGTTTAAAATCCATCACGTGATTCTATCTGCACGTTTATCGAATTAGGTGGGTATTTTCATAGGTACGGCATTCTGAAAAATCACTGTTAGGCAATTGTGAGAGGTCCGAAAATCGTGTTTCTGGTATGTGTGCTAAAATGTCAAACTTACAGGACCACTATTCTAAATATGTGTTCTTTTCCATTCATGTACAAATGTAAAGCTCGTTACTTAACTTTTTCAAGAAAGTAACAATCTCGGCTCGCTGCAACACGTTTTCAGTGGAGGCAGAGATCCCTCTTTAGGCTAGGTTTCATCACCGTATTGGATTATTTAATTTTTTGTATATGACATTCTGAGAAGAAAACATTTATAATTTGCGATTATACCACATTTTCAATTTACCTTTCGCTGCAGTTCAAGCATGGCAGTTGAACTTTTAACGGGTATTTAGGCCGTATTCAGCTCGGAAAATTAATTATGTTAAAAAAATTGACGGGCCAATCTCGCCCTAAATATAAGTTAAAAAGAACTCTCATGATTGTGCTGTAATGCAAGATAAATAGAATTTGCATTATAGTCACAAATTCCACATTTCTCTTCTCAGAATTTCATAAAAGCGAAGAGTAAACTAACCCAATGTGGCGGCTTCAAGCGAGTCTTAATGTGAGAGGTCGTTACGCTGTAATCTCGGGTGATTTCCTTTCCTAAACCCTGCTGTTTTGTTTACACAGAGGAATGCGGGGGCTTTCCCGAGAAAAGTGGTGTTGTTTCCGTGGCACAGCGGCACGTGATCATGACTTAAACCTCGCCACAAAGACCCTCGAAATTTTGTTCTATCACGTGAGTTACGCTAGTCCACGCCACGGCCTTCTGTTGTATCGCGTGGCTGAAATTTCCCACGCTATTCTTGTTACAGCCTCGCCCTAAGTTAAATTTGCATTGACGTTTCGCTTTTCGTCTTTATACATATTTAACGTATTGCTTCCTTTTCCCAAGTTCCGTAAGTGTCCTAATCGATCGTTTAACGATTTATCGGGCGTAATGCGCCCCACGGTATTCACTTTACCGATTTTTTTTCTGTGTTGTGAAGTCAAGTACGGATATTTTTTGGCTTCTTGTACGCGACAAAGCGAATTCTTTGTGATAAATGGTACCGGAATTATGCAAAATGTGTTTTAATTCCGTTGTTGTGGCGGCCATGTTTTATTCTCACAGGGCTGGCGGATTTCTTACATAAATTTTGAAAAGATGTTGGAGAACATTAATTTCACACCGTCACTGCTATTCCATTAAAGTTGCCCTGTAGATATGCTGCGTTAGGGTATGTGAAGCACAAACTCAGTGGAGTGCTGAGGGTTCCGCTGATCAGGCATATGTAATGCAGTATCACGCCTACACACAAGTCACACGGCAACCGTGCAGTGATTTACTATTACGTATTCATTTTCCTATAGGAACACACGTGGTCACCACATCACTTTATTTGTAGGAAGTATGGTTTAACGTCAAACCCTTGTTTCTACGTATGTGTTTTTCGATTCCTGTAGGTATTTTCCCATACCCGACAATTATGTACAGAATGTCAAGGAAAAAAATTACTCCACATTTGGAGAGAGCATATTAATAAAGAAATATATAGTGTACACGGGGACTGAAACGCATACTTGAAGAACTATGAACACACGTACAACTGCGTGTATATTTTCAGCTGCTCACATATGTTCGTTTTAGACCTAGACAATTTCGTCTCGCACAAAACCAGCCTCATCTTTGTTGTGTAATTTGGATCGTCACATCACCGCAATCTTGCAAAAGGGAGGGGAGGGGGGGTCTGGTCGAAGAGCTTGAAAAAGCTGTACGTGATACGAGTATAGCAACTGTTTATGCAGGATCGTCCAGACGGATGGACGACTAACCCCAACAATTGCTGGAATTCTACGTTCAATACAGGACTCGGTTGCTTCCATTTGCTACACTTCAACAGAAGATCATGTCCGTCATTTCTCGTGTAGAATTAGGTGCCCATTGTACTGGTAAGAGCATCGAGAAACCTGCTATGTACACTAACGTCAAACAATTACCATCGAAACACACACAGATTCAATTACAACTAATACAAACGTGCACTGCACTCACCGAGAACTGTGAATACAAGTCACACTGACAACAGGAACATTGTTTCCTGCCTGCTGCTGTTCTCGTGTGTGTTTTGCAGTCTGTAGGTCGTCCGTAATATTAGAGAGCTTGGTGTAGAAGATATGTCGTTTCACACTCGCGACGTTGTACGTATTCACAGCTTTTCAGATGTGCGTATCAGACCCCATATTTACTGGACATTTCCTTCTTGTTTTGGTCCAGACTATGATCTCTCCAATTATGTAATACTTTTCTTAACGTTCTATGTACCATAAGTCCGGTCTCATAGTGGAAATATAAATGGGTTAAATACGGCACGTTATTGTAGTGATGCAATGTGTTGAAGTACGACGACGTCAGTATGTTCCCCTTCGTGTGCCATTATTTATTTAGGCGTCAAATTAATTGTTCATGAACATAAAACGGTATAATTTCCTCTATATTGCTTTGCCTCAAACAGTCTTTCAAAATAAATTATAGTAGGCTATTACTTATAACGCTGACACAGAATTTAACATTAGCATACTTAGTAATATTGAATCGAACACTTTTAAACGAGGGGCTGGTATTTTCGTTCGCATTTGATGTTTTGTAAGACAATGCCGGTTTTACAGAGATTATACCGATATCAGAGAATAGTTACAATGTATTGACACTAATCTATATTTATTTATACCACAAATATTTTCGTATAAATAAACCCCATGTTTTTTTTTCACCTAAAACATCACGCATTTTATAATGAAAATAAGCCAAAGTCGATCATTATATATATATATATATATATATATATTTTTGTATTTGAACTATGCATAATTTTGCAAAAACCGTGTAGGTGGCACACAATCTCGAATTTTTTCGATTCTTTTTAAACGACATTTGTGAGTTATCTGCGCTGACGTGAAAATAACCACCGAGAATGTCTTTGTAATCCGAAAAAGCTATCGAGTGTGACAACACCTTAATCACCAGTAATTTTCCACAATATAATGTTATAACATCCTCGTTATCGTAAAAATGAAAGCAGTGCTTGGTATAAATTTATAAAATATGCCAAAATCGGGCGTGAACTTCTTGGGCGTGCTTTTGTGTTTGTTAATGTAAATAATGGAAACGCAAGATTATATATATATATATATATATATATCACACAAAGGCCATTCTGTAGTGCGAAAAGGGTTGGCGGGGGGAGGGGGTAACGTTAGCTAGTACAGGTGTCGGCAGTAAATAAAAACTTCACCCCATGACAGTTCAATATTTTTGTAAAATTAGCTAAAAAAAATCTCAGTCTAATTTTGTATGTAATTTTTTTTACGTAGTACCATGCCGCATTTTGAACTAACACAGCCTGCGTGTTAGTGCAAGTTTTTACGTACTTTAAATTGATCGCAATGGGACGAAAGTTTTCTCTTTAGTTTTCTTTCGGAGAGTGCATATTAAAAGAACATATCCTTACGTTTTCAGCAGTTGATCTGTAGTATTCGATAAAAAGATAGCATATTTTCCAAAGCTTCGCATACGTCACGTTAGTCTAATTTTTTCCGTTTATTCTTACTTTAACTCTTTTCTCTCCTCTCCCCCAACGTTTTCCCTCAAATTTGGTTGGTCTGTGAGATAGTGTTCAGGCATGTTAGCATCGAGACTTTCGTTTCCGATTTATTTTTGTACATCGCGCTATGATAGAGCGTAGGGTGATCGACGGTAACATCAATAAAATTGTTTCGTTAGTTTGGCTCGAGGAACTGCCGTAGTTAAATTATGTTTAAATTGCTGCCCTTAAGCATGTCCGCAAGTAAAATTAATAAAATGATTATAACAGTTCTGTATCTAAACTTTTCGGCAAGCAATACTCTACACCCTATCTTAGCGAAATGTATAAAAAAAATGGGAAACAAATGTTACCGAAACAAATGTTACCAACACAATTTAAATGTATCCAAGATGGCGGCAGATGTTCCACATTAAAAATAAATGAAGACAAATTTGTAGCAATTGTATCTCGGCCTGCGAAACAGTTTGTTTCTCTGCGCCTGGATGAAGAGCTACTGCCGAGATAAATCCGACGACTAACGCCAGCAGTTGGCGACATTCTAAACAGCTTCGCCCTAAAGGCCGGAATTTATCTCCGGCGCCGTAACGTAAATATAGCATCTCTGGGCAAGGGGAGGCGGCGGGACAAGGCTATATTTACGGCCGGAGATAACTTCCGAAAAGAGACCACTTCTGGCCGCGCGCTATTTCGAAACGATGGCACAAAACACGCGTTACGTCAACACCCGGGCCGCTCTACGTGATTTCCTCACGGCGACTAAGAATAGTTAGTTATCTCAACGACGACTACGGGCGGTCCTCGAGATGTCGCCCCGCCCCCAACGAAGGGACCGTGTAGGAAGTAATATTTTAGAGGAGGGATTATTGATCGAGTGGGCAGATTCGCGGAAGTACACTTTGAGTTGGCGTGCTAGCATCAGTCCTGGTTCGTGCCCAAGTGGCGCAAGGGTCCTTCTTGTAACGTTTCTGTCCCGTTATATGATCTTTGTATAAATATAACTATCTCGACGAGGAGAATTCGTATTATGTAATCCAGCATGGGTTAGAGGCTGTCGTTCAAATGGCTCGTGAATTACCTTTATATAACGATCGGGTCCCACGGAAGCGTTTTTTGAGTGTGATAGAAAACGGCTGACGTGAGATTGTGTCCTATGACAATCTTCGCAGATCACATGCGATTGAAACATGGCTGGGAATAGACAGAAGTGCGTTACGTAATAGTTCCTTAAATGTATTATCATGGAGGTAAGAATGCTCAGTAGATGGATTGCGACGTAGTTGAAGCCACTTTTGTAGGCGTCAAGTTATGGCGCCTAGACCTTTTGAGATGACTTGTTTTTATTTACCTTCAAATAATGAAAACTTCTCATGTTTATGCAAATAAGTTGTGCAGCTAATAATATTAACTGATAACATTAACTACTTAATTTGCTTGGGCCAGGGTCTTTATTACTAAGTTACAGAATTGCGATAGGTTAACTAACAGGGGCGCCATGATGGGACGCCCAAAAAGGCGGCTTGACGTATCTCACATACATTAATTTATGCATGGCCACATTCTTGTGTACAATAGACTACATAGTACACGTAATCACATTTATGAATGGTACTTCGCAAGCCTACGTGTGATTTCTCTCACATTCGTCCCTCTCGTTAATGGTACTGCGTTGTCTATTTTTATTTGATAATTTTTTATTTACAATATTCTGAGGAGCACGCCCCGGAAGTTTGCCGATCGAACGGCGAAACATTCTGACTAAGGTGGAAATATAAGGCTAACTTATTTATGTGTTCAGTTTTTGTTTAATAAGTGTGAGTCGTAAAAAATTTACTACGAACTCAATAATTATTGTTATTTTAATTTAAGCATTTTGTTTGTGTATAAAAAATGTTGGCTTGTTTAAATGTTGACGTTGTTATTCCGACTGACAAACTTGTTGGTTAGCGTTCCGTGTGATTTTTTAACCTTTGAGATCGCCGGTTAGTCATGGCCTATTGCTGGTCAATAATCTCGGCAACAAGTGGATTGTGGCCTTAGAAATACACGCGTATATATCAATGTTATTAATTTGACTCATACTCATTTATGTCGGAAACTCTCGCAATTACAGCGGTGTTGTTTTTAACATTACCATGTACTATGACACTACTAGTGCCCATAGTCTGCTGCTCGGATTCTACTTGCTATACTCGTAGTTCCATATACCGCAATGTTAAAACAATAGTAGCTAGTGTATTGGTGGC
Source organism: Medauroidea extradentata (assembly GCA_003012365.1). Classification (NCBI taxonomy): domain Eukaryota; kingdom Metazoa; phylum Arthropoda; class Insecta; order Phasmatodea; family Phasmatidae; genus Medauroidea; species Medauroidea extradentata. The sequence goes on from PNEQ01109989.1 coordinate 25,704, forward strand.
GCCAGTCGGCCATATGTCTTCAACTCCTGTGTCCAGACCACGGTCGTAGAAGAACAGGTCTGGACACTCGCCTGGAAACTTGACCCCCTTGTTGTTTGACTGTAGTTCACCAAGTTACCGAGAATATTGTGTTTTATTGGCGCTGATGTTACGGCGGTCGGACTAAACTCCGCCCACTTCCTTTCCGCTAAGATAAACAATTTATCAAAACGTATTTTTTATCAATTTATGAAATACTTTCTTCGTTCACAAATTTAAGAAAAGGCTCCAGCAATCTTTATTTACTTTATAAATATAACAATGGAAAAAAGTGGACGGAATTTTAGTCCGGCCGCCCGGAAAACAGCGCCAAAAAGTACGACATTCTCGGTAACTTGACGAACTACAGCCAAACAACAAGGGGGTCAAGCAAAATACATTGGTACATAGGCGAGTGTCCAGACCTGTTCTTCTACGACCGTGGTCCAGACTAGTTCTTCTATGGCCGCAATATAGACGAATTTGGTTAGTTTTATAACTTATATTCTGATATCTAAAAAGGAACAGATATGGTTTAAATTTTTGAAAACCAAATTTAAGTAATTAGTAATTCTCAGCTCTGTGGAATGTGTCATGCTTTATACAGTAAAAAATGTATTCGCGGACGATTAGGGGCTGCAACCCTTATGATGTGAAAATAAACGTCTACCGGTAGTTCATCAGCATGCATGCTCATATTAATTAGAAACCAGTAAAAATAAGCATAAAAGGCATGTGTCATCTTTACCATAACCACAGCCATTGTCGTAGAATAATCTCTGAAGTTACACAACCAGGAAAAAAAGTGGTCTTGGGCAACACACTGTTTGTTAACACATTTTTTTGTTAATGTAACACCATCACTCACACCGTAGAACTGTGTCCATTTAATCGTTTATCAGTCTTGCCGTCGTTTTGTACCACGTTTTGCAAAATGTTTAAATAACAGATTATACTTTAAAGAGGCATAACATCCTTCGAATGGACTTAGGTGGCAAGTTGTATAAATGTTTAGTCTTATTTTTCGTGAAGAATACACATGCCGGAGTATGTTCATGTATACATACACAAATGGTGTTTGAACACGCATAACTTCAAAACTGCAATAACATGCACAAACCACTACTGCAATATGAATTGAACACTCAACTCACTAATGTACATAACCGAACATAAGCGCCAGAGTCAACAAGCGCACGGTTTGCCCTCGGAAATTTCACAGGCACACATACAAAAGTTTGCGCGTGCATTTTATCGTACAAGTTATGTACAAATGGTTTAAAAGTATTTTAACACGAGCAAAATTTAGCACCACGGTTTTACAATTTGTGGTATATTGTAGACTACGTACAGTTGTAAAAGCAATGATTACAGCAAGCAATAAGATATATAAAAACTTACGTGCTAAATTACGAAAGTTGTTAATAAAGAAAATTAAGCTAAGTCAGTTTCACAAATAAAATTAAGAATTAACAAATAGTAAGAAATGATACTGAATTAGTCTCCTGTCATTTCCATATAGTTGTTTTATTTCTTTTTGATTTTTTTTTGTTTGGGTTTGGTTTTGGCCTGTCAGTAGGAGCTCTTTGTATTTTTTTCTTAAATATACTTAATGGTCCAGTTTGCAGGTAACTAGTTCCAGACACGACTGACCATGTAGCTGAATGATCGCTTAAATGCTGTACTGTTGTGATGTAGTATATCCAGGGCCGGCCCTTAGTATTTTTGAGGGTGGTGCGAAGTCTTATTATGGCGCCCCCTCCCCCCCAAAAAAATTCGTTTTTAGTGAATTACATTTTATTTTCTGTTTTCTATATGTTGACATCTTATTAATTTACTACTTATCAAACAAAAAAGTTATTGCTGTTTACACATGGACATGTTAAACACAAGTGGAATATACATATAGTTTACTAAT
>PNEQ01109990.1:0-27540 GCA_003012365.1 Medauroidea extradentata
AACTTATGTAGATGTATTTTTTTTTCTTTTCTTTTGTGTAAATAGTAGTTACTTGTTCTGTTTGACATTTATTGTGGTAAATCATTGTAGACATAGGTTATTTTTGTATGTACAGTTGTAAATAAACTAGGTAAGCTTTATTTTCTTTATTTTATCAAGACCTCCATCCCCAAACGTACCTAGCCCGCAACTTGTAACAATATATTGATAATTCAAATCAAAGTAACACCACTGCACTATTAAAACAGTTTTCAGAAATATAGCTGCCGAACAAAACGTGGGTGCTCAGTCAGCCATACTTATGCACTTAACTAAAAGTTGCTTTATTTGCAAAAGATGTGGGTACATAAGAGTAACTTAATTATACGAATTAATTAATTTGAAAACATTGTGATTTAACCTCAAAGTCAATTCAAGTTACAGATGTGTATGCAAACATGGCTGTCATAGTTTGGATGTTGCTTGATCTCTCTATATATTTACTCCATGGATGAAACCTGCTTGTAAAAGAAGGAAGACGTTTAACACAGTGTTCACATGTCTGTGTGTAAATATATATCTGCCTTCTGCTTATATTGTTTACAATACTCAGCAGTTATGGCTCGACTGTTTTTAGTTTGTGTAAAAAGTTATTTCTGCTGTGAAAAGTAGTACAACGAAGTTAACTGGTGAATGTGATAAGTTGAACTTTCTTCAAATAACAATAAAGAATCGGAAAGAGAAGTTTCCATTTCAAAGAACACGAAAATCGCCCATCCAGAAACGTGTAAACGGAATGTATGTAAAAGAAAAAGGATAGAAGGAACAGGTTATGTCTTTGTAACAGGAAAAGTCATTCCTCCTCGACGTACTGGAACTGATTGTCACTGTCGATTCAAATGTTTCGTGAAAGTGTCAGATGATTTGAAGAAATCTGTCCTCCATGCTTTCAAGGGTCTTCGACGAAGCAAGCTCAAGACAGTCATCTTGCTGGTATCAGAACTGTCAAGTAGACTAAAAGAAAGAGAGTGAAAACGGGCACAGGAAAACCAAGGATTTTGCTAACTATTACAAAGTTCTACAGGGCCAGGACTCTATACGTGTTTGTAGAAAAGCATTTGCTTCACTACATGTTGTTTCCCTTAAATGGGTTGAATTAATAGCCCTACAGTTCTCACATGACAAACTCATTACGTCAAGACCTGAACATCGAAGAAAACACACCTCTCGCCCAAATGAAATATGCGAAGAAACCCGGAAGAAGATCCATAACTACATTGTCAGTTTCCCCGCCAGAACCTCACACTACAGACGAATGGACAACATAGAAAAAAATATCTGTCTCCAGAACTCATTGTTAAAAGGATGCACAAGTTATTTTTGGAAAAATTCCCACAGTATGACAATGTTTCATTTGATTTATACTTTAGGTATTTCAAATTACACTTTAGTTTAAGGTTTGGCCACCCGGATTAGGCACCTGCCAGACATTTGATCGTGCCTTTGATCTCGTAGAAAAGACCTTGAGAAAATCAGGTTTTTTATGCTAACAACTTCATCAAAAGAACAAGCAAAAAGTTTACAGTTGTGGAGTTGGACAGCACAATGATTTTTAACTTTGATAATATCTCAAAAATCCTCAAGGTGTTGATAGCAAAAGACGAAGCAAATTCTTTATTACGAAGAATAGAGTACTTATTTACGACCACGACCCCATTAAGCCAGGCATTATGTAGTGTAGGGAGAGTGTTGGAACACGGCATCCGTTGTTCTATATGAACTTCTGGTTTATGACATACTCATTCCACTGAAGGATCCCAAACACTAAGACGTAATGGACCTTGCTCACAAATACATCGGGTACAATGAAATGTGGTTCTACAGGCAACTGAAATCCGACAAAACAGCGACAGATGATGATGAAACTGAGGAAGAGGATCAGGATCTATCGTAAATAATGTAAACTTACTGTATAATAAATACCTGATCGTTCAATATATTGTCTTATTTTTGGCAATACAGCTTTTCGAACCACTGATTTTTTTAAATTGTATTAAGCCGAACTGTATCTGACCTTACACTTCTTTGGGACAAGGTGGAGTTAGCTCCAAAATGCAACAATGCCTTCCTGCTTCACAAAATAGGTATTTCTAATTATATGTATGGCAAATAATGGGTATATGTATTAGATTCATATCAAAAAATTCTCATTCGCCTAACTTCAAATATAGATTTTTAAAATGTTTTTTTTTTTTAGTTCCCCATAACTGCCACAAATAGAGCTAACTCATTCTTGCTTCAAGCCCCTTAATTAATATTATGCGAAAAATCTTTGTTTGTTTTAAAATATATTATGCACATTTGATATTTATATCAAATTCACTGAACATGTGTCTTAGAATACTATTATTTCAGTATCATAACATGTACTGAGAATATTTGCAGTATAGGAGCATCACCATTCGGAACACACCCACCTCTTTGTGTTTGTTGTGTTTTCATCTATGGTGCTATGGGCCGAGGTGCTGTGTAATACACATTGTTTAGAATCTTATGTGTCGCCACAGAATAAATAAATAGTAACAGAAGCGACAAGATGTGCTATTTACCTTACTCATTTTCTCTACGGATTGTCATGGTGTCGGAGTTCGTAGAAGTTTGGTTAGACTGTAGTTTAGTAGGAACAATTTTATTATCTTGGAGGAAACTGATGTGTAAGTAACTTCACATTTACTAATTCTAAATACATAAACGAGATATAAACAAATTACATTATTTCTTGAAGTATAAGCGGTTGTTTGAACCAGAGTCTAAACTTCCATATGGCTTTGTTTACTTTCCCGTATGCCCCGCGAGCTTGTACAATAACAATGCTTGAAAAGCTCCATTATGTTGTTTTTAATAGAGATAGCTATTCTCTCATGTTGTGCCTCGAATAGTCATGTTTATTATTTGTAAATATTAATTAATACACAAACTAATTACAAAATCTCAAGCAAACAAGTGGTTATATAAATCAATGTGTCTAATCCACGTGGTATTGCTTACATCCCTGTACACCCCGAGAGCTGGTACGATAACAATGAAAAAGTCTTTCTTGTCGCTTCTGTTACTACTTACTTATTATGTGGTGTCACGGTAAGTGGTATTCATAAACACCGTATCTGACACAATTATTTATTTATTTTAGCTAGCTGGTTTGGCACCTTCTCACAACACATAATAGATGGTGGTTCCAGTACCTCCCATTTTGCTTCAGTCCGGACACGGCCTTCCACAGTTACCAATCTTGCTGGGAGGTCCTCCTTCAGGTTCCTCTAGAGGCCGTACCACCTCATCCAAATAGCCACGTAAGTACAGTCTTGACATCCACGTGCAATTTTTGTAGGTCATCCAGCTAAAACTTAAGACGTACCTATAAAACCTATCGGCTACGATCTTGAGTTTGTTTGGTTCGTAGATACACTCAGAAGCGTAGAGCCAGCAGTAATTACAATTACTACTTTTACAGGTTAACCTTATACTGTGCACATGCTTGCAGTATATCGCAACAAGCCCTCTAGGTACCACCAGCACAAATACATGCAGCGACTGTTTCTTGCATAGAGATATTAGTAACTAGTGACTAGCATAGAGTAAGGCGACCCACTCCTAGCCTATAGAGGCGGATGAGGGCAGGGTTTGCGATGAACCATGTCCCTATAAATCCAAACCTGGGTAGAGAGGAGGCAGAGCGGAGGCCTTCGGCCGACAGCCACCATACAGATCAAAATTTCAAGTCAACAGCCACGACAAAGAATCTCTCGCAACGCTGAATGCTCTCGAACCTGCTACACAAGAACACCAAGGAAAAGCGATAGCGGGACTGCCATCTTCCTGCCATGCCGGGGACAGTGCACAGGGATGGGAGACCTCCCTGGGACCACTCCCAGTAGTGTACAGGGTATCAGTGAAGATAATATGTCACCTCATCCCTCACCGTCATCCGTGCCACCAAAAAAATAAAAATCCTTCAGCTTTCTGCCAGACAGTGAAGAGAACCCAACCAGACCGTCCAAAAGACTCAAAAACTAAATGTCTGATGCAACAGACTCCCAACAACTTCATAAATACCTTCACCAAAATTCCAAGAGCACCCTCCAGAACACCCAAAAATTCGTCAACAAATCCAAACCCAACCTGGTATCGAACCCGTCACAAACCCTTGTCAACAACCCATCAGATGGGTCGCACCAACCTCAACAACTCCATAACAAACTTCACCAAAAACCAGAAAATTATCCAAATTCCTCCAATAAAAGACACTGATCAAGTCATACCATCGGAACTCATTCCACAGCCGCTTCTCATCTCTCAACAAGACATCGATCTCAACCAGTCTCAATAACTCTCCAACTACAACCCAGATCAAGAAAAAAACATAAATGTTGAATCACATCATATCCGCACCATTCTCAACTATTACCACGTAACATCAAACCCAGAAACGTAACCAGACAACCATGAACACCTCAACAACTCGTCATATCCTCCAGTCGAGACATGCGATCAACATCAAATTTTGGAATCGTGCAAAAAAAATCTCTTCATCAGCTAGACTAAAATTTCTCAACAACCACCAACTCTACAACTTCGACAGATGGCATCAAGACACATCAAGATTATTCATCCCATCAACAAGAGAACACATTCCAATCTGAAATGCATTCATCAAACCTCAATAACATGACAGAATTAAATGGCATCATTACAAGCGAAAACATGGAAGAAAGGAGAGATGAGGAGTCTCCAGAACATCACAGCATCAATCGCCTTCCAAGCACGTCATTCATCACAACAGGTCAACAACCTCAACATGTTTACGCCAATGTCATCAACATGTCATCCTCACAACAAACCACAGCAACCTTACAAACCTCCATAGAAGACACAGCAGTGGGTCTTGATGGTTTCGTCAAGCCTAAGAAGACTATAAGGTCCAAACAGAACCGACACCACCACCACTGCATCTTCAAAGTCGATACTCAACCATGACATCACATCAACATCACTACCACTCACCGACCTGGACACACCCACATCTCGGTCGAATTTTCCTGCCCCTTCCACTGACAGCCGCAAACGAAAAACTCCCAAACAAAACAAACATTCAAAATCTCAACAAAATACATTTCAACAAACACAACAACCAACATAACCCCAGAAAATGCCACCAATTGCATGCCACCTAACAGCTGACAACAAACCTTTTCTCAATACCAAGATCCTCCAAAGGTCATCTCACAATCACCACCAACAAAGACAGAGAACTTCATTCCACACAACCACCCCCGAAGATCACTATTACCTGTTTCACCATCTTGCAAATCGTGGTTTCTTCCCATACACCTCATCACGTCCAGATGGACTAACCGACAGGGTGGTGTTGAAACTACTTCGTTTACAAACAACACCTGAAGAGCTACGGCTGGAGTTATCGGAAATGAACTTCCCTGTTGGCACAGTCACCAAACTCCGATTTTCACCCAAAACCACTGCATCCATCTTTCCTAAGTCACCACCACAAAACTCGGAGACGCCGACTAATTCCTTAAACTCCACTCCATCAGCTGCTGAGCTGTCAAGGTGGAGTGCTACCATTGACAAGGCCTCGGTCACTCCTCCCTCAAATACACACGACTCATCACCTGCTTCAAATGCACAAGAAACCACTGGACCAGGGACTGCAAACTGCTCCATCCTGCTGCCCCTGTGGAGGGGAACACAAATCCACTGACTCAAACTGCATGAAACATGTGAAGTACTTGCAGACACCCGAGGACTACCAACTCGTGGCCTGCTACTTACAAACAGCCGATAATTGACCTCCTTTGAATACGGAACTTTCCCCCACCACCGACAATGAACCCTTGGACAAAAAGATTGGCGCAACGACAACGAGAGCAGATAAACACACAACAGAAACGCCACAATGACATAATGATCATCATTGACGATACTCATACTGCGAAACCAAACACCATCGCTACCAATGACACCACGACACATTTCGCCCCACCAATGCCACATCTACTCAACAACACACACACTCACCACAATCACCAAACGAGCCCTCATTTGCCAACTCCATGAAGGAAATCCTCACACTCATTCGCCAATATCTTCCCATCATCAACACCATGAGCCATCTCATAAGCTAGGACACCTGCAGAGAAGATATAGATTTACCTCACATCCGTCCTCCACGCCTTCGATGGACCAGCATCCCTTTAAGTTTTTTAAGTGGAATGCATTGGCTCTCCTCCCTAAGCTCACCGACCTACATCACCTCATTTACACTCAGAACCCGACATTATTTTCACTAACGAAACATGAGTAGGCTCAATTTGTACATTTGAAGGCTGCAATTTTTTAAATTCAAAATGGAACAAGATAAATTATGATCCAAAAGTATGCATAAATCTCACAATTTTTACAAAATTTCATACCCAACTATTGGCAAATTCGAAAAACAAAATAATAAATTTCAAACACATTATGAAGTACAAAATGTATAAAAGAAATAAAAAATTATACTAGTTTTTATACAAAATAGAAAAAGTAATTATCCTTTAATAATCAAAATTATTAATGAAGTTATTTAAATTATAAAATAAAATCATCATAAATGAAATAAAACTCATCATAAATAAAATTAAAATATTTATCAATTTCTTATTAAATTTTCCATATTAATGACAAAAACTAACACAGACGACAATAACAATACTGAACAAGATATTGTAATGATTTTCAAAATCTTATGTATGAAAATATACACGGTTATTATAAAGGATTCATTGGGGTTTTAAAAATGTGTAACTCACAAAGTACTTGTCAGAAATTAATGAGTGATACATGAAAACAACCAGACTCTTAGAATGTTTTGCCCCCGAGACGAAAATTGTGTGTTATCACACCAGGTAGCAGCACTACCTCAGTTCTAAAAATGGCGACTTAACATCAGAAAGTGTTTAGTGTCTTGGAATACGCTAAGTATGACTCCAAAAGTAACAATAATTGTAATTACTGCCCTAATTAATTGATTGTACTCTAAGCAGTCTAAAAATAACGTTAATATTATTTACTTCTCAGTACTTTTATTTCAGAATACATTTTTTGAAGTCTGTGTTACTTATTGTTCAAAAAAAATTTTAAGTACCTAATAAGCTTTAAAAAATCACAGTTTTATGATTTTATGTTTCAAATATGCTTATGAGATCATGCATATGTAATTAAAATGTACAGTGAATGTATGTCTCCCGCCAATATATTTAGAACACGAAGGAAGACTTTAATCGAACTAGATACCAACATATAGAGTATCTACTTACAAATTACAATTTAATCATATTTTTTAATGGCATAGATTTAAAAATTTTAAGGTTTTTCAAATACCGACAACTATTCTTCCCGATTCAAACCTTATTTTGTATTTTCATACTTCATCATCAAATTGTTACAGTGAATGAGTAAAGAGATTTTGGTCAGCAAATAACAGCGAGATTTTCCGTCCTGGGGGTGGGGGGAGATGGGATGAGATTATTAAGGAGCATCGCAGGAAAGTGGGTCGGGGAAAAGGGCGAACATTAAAAAAAAAACATTTAGTGAGATAGCACTAAGTGAATAATATTTGTTCAGTTATAATTTGAGAGTACATATTTCGTATTTTGACGATTTTCCTGCAAAAAAAATTGATTTTATAGAATATATTGTTGTCTGGCAAAATTTGAAAAGTAGGAACAATTTGATTAAGACATATAAAATGTATTGCCATATTTCGGGGTCTACGAGGCCAATAAGAACTAAACTCAATATATGGCATTTTATCACAAATATGTGATTGTAGCAGAGGATATTGATGTGGATCGACCATTTAGAAAGGTAGTACAACATGAATTAATATGTGTAAGTTTCAGAGCTCTTAGAACAATGTTAACAAAATTTAAAACTTTAAGAGTTTTCCTACAGGCCTTAACTTCTGAAAAGATATTTACGAAAGTAAATCTGGCTGGCATTTTCTAAGACAGCACTGTATGGGTAAATGGACACGTTACATCACATCTCCGGTTATAATTAATAGTTTGAACTAAATTTCGGAAGCTTGCCTCTCTCTATGAAACATATGGCTAATTTTAGTAGTATTTATTGATTGAGTTCCACCATTTCCGCAATTTTGGAAAACATACGAATAAAATCAATTCTTACATTTCGTGAACTCGTCAAACATTTCATACCAAACCATACATTCAGTTAATATATGTTAAATGTAGTTAATTTTCGTTTTAAATGTCACTTTTTATAGTAGCTCTATAACCTTCTGTGTAAATTTACCTAAATACTGTGGAAAATAGGCTCGTTAGTTATGCTGTTAACTACTTGTTTAATACTAAGGCCGCATTAATATTTCACTTTTAAATGTCAGATTATCCTGATGCTAAAAAAAGTTGCGCAGCAATTTAAGGCTGGCTATCCCTTTTATTTGTGTTAATGGTTCAAGGTATCAACTGGCGTTTATTGTTGGTTTGTCGGTCTTACTGTCATGTAGTAATATTTTGAGTTTTGTCAGTTTACATTGATCACTGTTCAGTTTGTGGGAAAATTTTAATATTAAAATTAGATTTTCAAAGGGAAATTACTCCCTTAATATTACTGTTACGTACAAAGAATATTATATATATATTCCCTGGTTTATTATTCACAAGGAGTCACCTGCCGCATGTTTATTTATATTTATATACCGGTGTATATTTCAACTATACAATATAGGTAGCTAATGTCCATGTAATATTTATATTTAAATTTGCATGATTATGGCTGTATATTTTTATTATATTATTCGTATTGGTTACATGGTAGTATTTTAAAAAAACTTGGTCTAAGCAAGAATGAATATTTACATTGGCAGGGTTTCTGTTCTGAGCTAAAGTTGTTAATTATAAACTGGGTAAATTCGCAAAGCCATTGGTAGGAGACAGGGTCGGCAGAGAGAGTGACTGACATGAACCAAGGACTTGTCACTCGAGAAAACAGGTGAAGTTCAAACATGAAATATGTACCAAATATGTTTGATAGTAATTGTTGCTCGTCTCCCTCATAGAATAGACATTACAGTTGTTTGTCGTAATACCTTCAAACACTTAACAAACCCCTCCGAAACATTCCAACCCCCTTCCCCATTACAAATTCCGCCAGAAATAAATTCCAATCCATCACCAACCTCCTTAACATAAACTAGACCTACCCCATTCTGTTCTTCTCATCAAAGTCTGATTATTCTCACTATCATTTTCGCTTCTTCTGTAAGTCACTCTGTCTTAGTTAATAAGTGGCCAACCTAACTTACCTCATCCTCCCTCTTCATTTACCACCGTGTACATCCTCACCAGCCTTCCCACACTTTTCCTTTCCTTCAACGAGACCCACCCCATATCATTTAACATCACTGATGACCGGAAGATCCCTTCATCCTCACCAGTCTGCTAACAATCTGTGATTTACGTCTATGTTCTGTTGGTTATTCTTAGTTCAAAAATAAATCTTATCAATGTCATCCTGCAAATTGATTCCTTCACCCACCTCCGCATACAAATAGGTCATCCAATTCTTGTGCATTAACTCAGGTTATTTGTAAAATTATTACATTAATTTTGACAGTGCTGTGACACGTAGTAAGTTTACGTATTAAATTTCGCTAAACCTCGTAACACTGACAACTCTTAGGTGTAACAAGGCTGGTTGAGAAAGCCCATAAAGTTAACACATAGAAAAATTTTAAAAATTCAAAAATCATGCTGACCTCAGCAACAGCAAACAACGCAACAAATGTGTTAAGTATAAGAACTTAAACGACAAAAAAAAAGGACCCACATTTCCACTTCAATTCTGTACTAATCCATACAAAATATACTAACTAAAATACTTCCAACAATGTTTAAAAAATTAACGATGGCAGAATAAATACTGAATGTGCAGGTACAAGATCCTAGAACAAACTAACGACACAAAAATTAAGAACAACCAAACCATTCTAATAAATGGTTATATATATGTATGTATATATATATATCAATGTACTTTATAAGGCTACTGCATATGACAAAGTTCGCAATAAGTACAGTTGAGCTTACCGCGAAAACAGTTATTCCAGAACAGTAACAAATTCTAGTGGCAGATGTTTTAAGCCTATTAAAAACATACATGGCATACAACACCAATTACGCTGCTCGCTCCTTGACCATTGACAAAATGAAGGGGAAAGTCTCAAAGCATACATCTTCAAAGATGCCGTCCACACTGTGTGCCAACACAGCAAACGAATTGATAAACTGCCAGAAGCTGCAGTCAAAAGAACATTTCCGTGGCGCTTAATACCTTGCTGTGGCACCGAATTTGACCGGCCGCGCATACAATCTTCCAACATCCAAGCTTACGCCATGTGGGAAACAAACGCAGAATGGAAATATTACTGCATTTTAACACACATGGCTTAATTGTACTTCACCAAATTAAAGATGTGACATTACTCATTTAAAAAACACACCGGTAAATGCTCTTCGCCAGTGTGGGGTTTTAACACTAACAGTGAGAAGACGGTCTGTCCGAAAGGGCCAGGCCTAACTATACCCTTCCCCTGACTGCAAACACAGCACCGGAGAAAATACACTGCTAACTCCGTCAGTATACGAGCCCTCAAACATGGTCGTCAAAGCAGAATCGTTCAGTTCGTGTCAAGGAAATTATCCTGTGGTGATTGAAAAAAAGCACCGAAAAGACACCAGTTTCGGTATTTTCATTTTACTCATGCCGGCAACAGTGTCACATTAATGATAAACGAGTGCTCTGGGCCTTCTCAACTTCCTGGCATAATTCATGCCCATGCGTCCGTACTGTCAAAGTAATACAAATTTGAGGACGACTCGCTATACACTCCCGATGACACACTTCAGACTGATTGCTGACAGCGGTAGACTCACTCCCAGCCGCTGCTCACTTCCAACTTACTCCAGGTACTAACTCAACTATCCCCCTCCACCCACCGCAAACTTTCGGCAAAACGGCGCGGGCAGCACCACCTACAGATACTAGATGCTTTCATTTATCTCAATTGCTCAGTAAAAACAAAGTGAGAGAATCCGTCCACCATAATTAACAAACATTACATTTACTGGATCTAGTTATGTGACCGAAGATGTCTACGAACAACCTTTGCCAAACCCTCTCTGGTGGCTGCACTGAATAGTGACCCACCTTGCTATGCAGAGGTTGCTTTGTGCACTGACAATAGTGACACCCTTAAATATTCTTTGAATTCACCCTGCATAGCTCTACAAAAGAAGTCCCTTTTTTATTTTCAGTTCAATCAATCTACTTCTCATATGACCTTCCTAATAGCCTAATCGCATTAGCAACCAACCTACACTCGCTTCTTCCCGTTATTTGTTTCGTCGTTTGTGACCTTTGCACTTCACCTCCGCCTTGAGAGCTTGCTGCGACAACTGTGAATGGGAGTATCATTAAATATCTTATCAGTCATCTCTCTGCTTATCAACGTACGTTGTTCCCATTTCTTTGTCCTTCATACCCACCATGCTTGAGCTTGTCGTGACCTGTCTCAGGTCATACTGCAGAAGGCAAATCCAAAGCACATAGGAATCACTTTGCTATAAGAGGCTTGTGGTTATGTGGTGTCTCCCCACAGTGTTGCAGAGACCACGACAGTGTTGTAAGCATGCTGGACTCACCATTGTCCTTAGTACTAGTTGTGATACAACTGACTCATTTCATGAGCTAAATAAAAATTTATCTTGAAGGCCTTCGTGGTGAAAGTCAATTAATTTACTGATATTTAAATTCTTGGGTCAGGTAATATCGATATGAAATACTATCCAGCTGTTACTGTTGTTTTGCCGCCATCATTATTAAGAAAGGCATCAATCCAAAAGCCAAGAATAAGTTACATTAATTTTTTTTATGTTAAGTTGTGTACTGTCAAAACATGGCATTAATATTTTCCAAACTGTTCCTTAGCGACTTGGCTGGAGCAATGATACGGATTGTGTGTAGGGATCACTGATTTCTGCGAAAATAATTTTGAACCAACTTGTTTCAGTGTCTTATGTGCCCACCTGCAGCTCTGCTCCAAGGTTATTAGCTGCATGTTGTTATGCAGATACGTATTTTATTTGCAGCACCATTTATAACAAGTTTACTGTGGCACAACACGTCTGTGATTTGCCGGCAGAACCATAAGACATGTGAAACTTAAAACATCCCATCATTAAGCATGAAGCACTCTGCAGATGGGTGTATAAGGCATTTAAACAAGTTCTGCATTATTCTTTTCGCGAAAATCAAGGGTCACTAATTATGTTATAAATAGTAATAAACGGATATTCTCATATCTCAAACCTACACATATGCTACCGCTGATTTTTCTTGTTCATCTAAGTGCGGCTTACATGGCCATGTGTTTTTCAATAACCTTCAAATTAGAAACGAGTATTTTCACAAAAAACTAAAACACTTTGTAAGTTTTTTCTCATATTTTTATTCACGAAGCAATATGTTTCTGTCATAAGTGAAGGAGAAAACGATATCGGGAAGATTCACTCAGCCCTACCTAATACAATGCAATATTTACACCCCTAGCCAGTCTATCACAAGGCCTATATGTTGGACATCGCCTTTAAATATGCTTTACCACTAGATTTCCGGCGTACATAAACATGAATGTATGATGAAACTATTAAAAAATAACACAAGCTTTTCAATTTTCTGCTGATAAAAATTACGGTAAAATATCTACAGATCTGTACAGCATTTTCTTAAGGAAACCAAATTTGACACACAGTAAACCTCTTTAGTAAAAACCTAAAAATTCGAGTTTTTTAATGTTTGTAATAATAATGTATGTATGAACAGGTTTTTGCAGAAATTTTGGTAAAGTCTGTCGTTTATTGTAGGCTGTTAGTTAAAAAAAAAAAACAAGCATTCTTATCAACAAAGTAACATTTTCTTACAACAAGACTTAATATTGCCTTGTTTAATATACAAATTATTTTATTTATGATTAAATAACATTTAGAATCTCATCTCATTTCCACTGTGATTCCAGTGTGAGAATTGTAGATATAAAACAATTTTAATAGTCACTAAGGGATAAACATATGTACAACAACAAATACGAAGACCTTTATCACAACTACACCCATATATTTACATGCTACATTCGGTACACAGTAAAAAAAATTTTGTACTTTTACAAAAAGGTTTTTTGGAAACCAGTTTCCAAAAAAGTTTTTTGTAACACTACGAAAATATTTTGTAAAATTTACAAAAATCTTGTAAATTTACAATTTTCTTTGTATATTTACAAACATTTCTGTAAATCTACAAACAAATTTTGTATATTTACAGCTAATATCTGGTTCAGTTTACAATAATTTCTTGTAGTGTTACGAAAAATTTTTTTGTGAAAGTACGAAATGTTTTGTAAAATGTGAAAGGTCTCCTAGGTTTATTTTGTTTTAATTCTAAAAATCTGCTCATTAGCATTATTTTACTAGTTCCCAAAGTTGTTTACGATATTTGTAACTACTTTAAAAAGGTTTCTGACATCTTACTTTTATTATCTGACTGATAATGTTCTGATATTACGTTACAAGAATTTCCTTGTAAATGTACAAAATTTTTTTACTATGTTACTCTGTTGCTTTATGGGTTGACGTTCTTGTAGGTCGATTATACAAATATAAGTTAATTTATAAACACCATGTAGCAAATAAATTGCAATGTATAATTAATAGCATAACTGACTTTATTTGTAGAATGTTATAAGTTTGGGTTTTCGTTAGACCTTGTTTGGGTAATACTTAATTCAGCTAACATTTGAAACATCCCAATAACAGACCTGTATAACAATACTGTAGAAAAATGTAGCACACATGTATGCTGTGCCAAATTTTAACACTGCTTTTTGTTAAAACACAGGTTTTTGCTAACCAAAATTTTACTTTTTTTAGATGGAAGAAGTTTTGAACCATTTTAAGTCAGTTGTAGGAACAACTGACGAAAACTTTTTGAAGTTGAAGCTGGAAAAAATAGGGGTGTCAGAAATTGAATATCTACAGTACATCACATGCGAGAAACATTTGGTTCCGCCGCTGAAACTTGTGTCCGCAATTAAAATGGACAAAGCCATTATGAAGAAACTTCCGCAGGAAATAGTCTGTACTCCAGACATAACTTCGCAGAATATGACTTCTACTTCTGCGTCATCAAAAATTGTTGATTGTTTTAGCCCCACCAGGACTTGACCTTTCGCCCTGTGAGCAGCACACCAAATAGAGAAGAGAGGAATTATGTGGTTCCCTGCCACAAGTTTCCTCCAGCTATCTTAACATCCATGGAAGCCATCTCTTATTAATACAGCAGTTGGGATTATTTCTAGCGAGGCACGCGCCATTTGCAAACATCCAGGAGCAGCATTTCTTGAATCTGTTTTTAAGGAAATGGTAAGAAAATATCCAGCAATATTCGATGATTTTTAGATTGGTGAATTATTATGCGGACATAATCCTCTTCAATGGAAATTCGAGGATCGTTTCCGGAATTTAAATCATGGCCAGTTTCACAAACCCACTGATGGCGATGATTCAAAATATGAAATACCTTAAAAGCGCCATCCAACGAAAAATGAAACCTATGATTGCATTAATTTTTGCCAAAGGAGTTGCCTGCCAATGAAAACAAACAGACATACGAAGATAAGCACAGTTGGATCATCCAAGAATACATCAAACCAAGGGCACTACGGAAAGAGAAGAAAGTAAAGGAACTCATAGAGTTAACATGCCATTCTTAAAGTCATAGTAAACCAGTACTGTAAGGATATCAAAAGCCATTCGCCGTTTCCTTGTGAAGTAAGTCGTGGCGATGTAGGTGGAAAATTACAGTATTAATACAAATAATAATCGAACCGAATTTAATTACAAACCGTAAAATTATTTCACAATATTTTTTATTGGTTGGGTCCTTGGTGGCGACATGATTAGCTCGCTGGCCTCGTGGATTTTCACATTTGAAAAATGTAGCTGCTTAATTTCTTAAGAACTACTCTTAACTTGAAAATCTTGCCAGTTCTGTAGGTGTAACCTAGTTCTCGGGATTTATTTCTACACATTGTTACTGCTATTAAGTTGTTATTAAAAATCTTGCATATACATGAAATTACGGACTTGCAAATACGTTAGCATTTACAGGAGCCATGATGGCTCAGTGGTCACTCGCCTCCTACCAAGGCGATCTGGGTTCGATTCCCGCCGGGATCGTTCCCCGGATTTACGCATCTAGGAATCATGCTGGAAGATGCCGTTGGTCGGCGAGTTTTATCAAGGATCTTCCATTTCCGCCGTCCTTCCATTCCGGCGCTGCTCCATAGTCACATCATGTAATCCCACACCAGCACTAAAAACCTCGATGCTAATTGCGCTGACCAAAATCTAACTAACTCAAATCATTGGCATTTGAGTTTATGCTGTCATGGTTACCTAAAAATTTAATTTAATGACTAAAATATCAGATTATGTAGATTACTGAAGGGATCAAGAAGAATACCATAAAACATTTTAAATATACTTGAATTCTAATTCCCAAAATGTCTTGTGTATAAATTATTTGTATGGCTTCGGCTGTGATTTTTAATAATGTCCTGAAATGTTTCTTTTTTTATATGTTTTAAAATAATCACCAATGTTTGTTTTCAGAAAAAAACATCTGGTGGGAATAGATTTATTTCAAACTGCGGAGATAGTTTTGGAGAGCTTGATGTTTCTGATGGTTAAATATCTGTCATCCAAGGTTAACTGTGATGGGAAAAAATTGACGCTAGTAATAAAGTTCATCTAGGACCAAATTATCTCAATTAAGAAACACTGCTGTAACCCTATGGAAATGTTGGTCCCTGTAGTGGAAATATTAATTAGTATGTGGAAACAAGACAAACAATAAGTGTTCGTCACTTATGAGGTAGAACATATGTTCTTTATTTATCTGCAAGAAAATTATTTGTTGGAGTTTGAAAAAGTTTACTATGCATAATAATCCGTGGTGTGGTGTGAATGTGTTGCAAAGTAAGCTATGTTATTTATTTTATTTCATTTATTTATTTACCCATGTAATAATCAGCAAATACAACAACAAATACGTGTTTAACGACATCGTCATTTTGGAAAAAGAAAATTTAAAAAACATACAAAAGGTAATGAAAACTAATATTACTAATGGTTACTTACATCTAAATCTAAAAGAATGACTAATAGCTAATATTAACTCTAGTAACTAATATAAAGACCACCAAAATAATCTTATTTATTCTGTACCTGTACTTGTTTACCTCCTCGTGTAAATATCAGATTCCCTTACGTAGTTGTGCAGCAGAAGTCACTGTGTGTGTGTATAATGCGTGCCTTGCAGCCAACTCGTGAATGGTGGCATTATACTATATATGACCCATTTGTACAGTTGTTACTAATTCATACTACGAGCACTGAGAGTGAGTGTACAGTCCTGAGAAAACACCAGCTTATCTTTATCTTGTAACTGCTCACCACATGTCACTAATAGTAGTGGAAAACTGGTAGAGTTACCTTAAACAATTACACATGAAATTTAATTTCACCAGTTCTAATTTAAGTAAAGAAACGTTTTTTTTTTCATTTTATTATATTCTCTGCACTACTTATTAGAAAATAAACAAATGCATTTAGATTTTAAATGTTTAAGTACAATTTTATGATGTTAATGGAACCAATGCTTTCTTACATCCAAGCATTTCTTGCTGTCACTTTTTTTGTATTGAAAATACTCAAAAGACTTACACAGAACAGCAATACTATGTTTAAAAAATGTAATATTTGATTTATCATACTCAGGTCATAGAAGTTTTTTTTTTTTTTCGCAAAAGGTAGACACACGATATTCTTCTATTTATAGGAAACGACATCTGCTACTGAGGTGGAAGCAGCAGCAACCCAGACACATCCACATGTTTCCATTCTTGGGAACAGTGTGCAATGTTTGGTCACGATGGAGAACTTCAGCATGACACCAGTCATGTCAGTGTACAAAACCCTCCTGATCGCCTGCGCACTCTTTTATGTTCATTCAGTGGTACATCTTCCAAAGAGACTTTATACAAAAGTATCAAATGAAATCGCCGCTTATCTTTATAAGAACTAACGGAACAGAAAATGTATTCTGGAAAATAGTTGCCTAAAATTTATTGTAAATTTAAGTTTTCATAACTAAGATGATTGAAATCAGCCATAAAATTGTTGTAGTCTTATGATTTAAAAATATATTTGTCTCATAATAATTCTCAAGGAAAAAAGGTTATAAATTTATTGGCCGACGATTTGAGTAAAATGTAATGTTCGGTACCAAAAACAGATTGTGTGTCTGCATGATTTTTCATTTCATTATTTGTGTTACAAGGAAATAAACTTTAAACGTCGGCGAAGAGATTTTACTGCTTAATTGACAGGTCCTTAGAACCGATAGTGGTTAGAATGTTCAGCAATGACCTCAGATGTACTTATTCCATTCGTTATAAAACTGGTATTGGAAAACTAATTCTTGACTGATATTGAATAGTGGTATCAGCAACTGAATGGTGTGGTATAAAATGTGTTACAAGTTTGGCTACCCAGCTGCCACCTGAAGTGCTGTTCGTTAGTTCCCAATCTTGTGGGAAGTTTACCAACAAGAAACAAACTAACTTCCAGAAAGGGACACTTAACATTAAGTGAACCTTAAGGCTGTCAAAGTTTTTCACCATCTCAAAACTTGTTTCTTTTTTTTTTTTTAAGTTCCGTGTTTAACTAGGGGTTGCTCATGAGCAAGCTGCCAATATTCATATTTGTTAGCTGTGCATTGTGGCCGAACGATCAGAAGACTCGCCTCTCATCAAGACGATCCGTGTTCGATTCACGGCCTGATCTTTGATTTTTCGCATGTAGGAAATATGGCGAACGTTGCCATCGGTTTTCTCTGGGTACTCCCATTTCCCCTTCATTTGCATCCCGTGGCTGTTCCAAACTGGCCCCCTAAGTTGGAAGTTGGCAATGGGCTGTCACCATATTTTTTAAAAGATCTGTGGCTAAAAACTGTGCAATAAGGATTCTTGTAGAAAGCAAGGTCCCCGAGGCTTGATCGCCCTAAAAAAAAAATATTCATTGCAAGTTTATTCAGTTTATTCATAACGTTTCCATCGAAGTCAACATGTATTACATGAGTGTCGTTTGTAAAACCTAATTTTATATTAGGGAGAGAATAAAACCCATCTAGCAAGTTTCGGTCCCCCCCCCCCAAATTATTGGCAGCAACTTTCACGGGTGCACGCATCACTTACCGAAGGTTTTCCCCACTTAATTTTTGGCAATCCATTATGCTTTGTATTTCGTGGCCCCCTTCCCAACAACTTTTTTCTTGCAGAAACCACGAGTGCATGCACAATTCAACGAAGTTTCATTGCAATCTAATGAATGGCATAGCAACACTTTGAAGACGAACAAACTAACATAGGCATTTAAATAGCCCTATTGAGCTGCAAAGATATCTTACTACCACTTTCATAACCACATATGAGAGTACCAGGTTTATTTCCCAAACAATCCAATCACGATTCTATCTTTACTCGACATACCATACAAATACGGACTTTTTCCGTGCCATGTTGCCACATTGTATGTGAAAAATGTCTATTTCATCACCAATATTTTCGTCTCCAATTTAACCCACGATTTGTGTTATGTGCTTATAAGGCAGTTTTTGGACATCCTGTACATATATTGAACACAAACGTGTGTGTGTAGCTAGAGAAAGCGAGAGAGAAAGCAAAAATACAGAAAGTGAGAAAGAGCGAAACACACACACCTAACATTCCATATCTGTTGCACCAGCTGTTCTCTCACAAATGCGAGGGAGGACAGGACTCATGGATGGGGAATGTACAGTGTCTAGTATGACTGATATGACTGTGCTTCGGGCGACAGAAGATAGTTACGAACATGCAATCATTGAACTCGGGCAGAGTAAATCAAGTACAGTAGACACTACAAATGTGTTAAAACTATGCAAAACAATTAATGCCACAGTAGTAAATGATGGCTGATAAAGTTTCAGTCTTAAAATACACAGAATAAAAAGAAAAATATATTGTGAAACTGAGCATAATTGTCGTATATATAACTACGTATTATCTCGTAGAATACTAAAATGTGTTACAAACACACAGAACTACTAGTACCAACAAAGTTTGCAGTACGCCCACACTAAGTATTTATGTTAAAATCATCAATCATAGTCAATATTAGTTCTCTAGAATTAAGTGTACAGTAACACATAGTTAATCTTAAACTGGCCAATGTTTTCCGAAAATGTCGATGCAATATTTTGGATGTTTGTAACTTATTTTGTGCGTATGAGTTGCTGTAATTCCTTTTTCGTAAGAATATTCTTGTGCGCAGTCATCACCGTCGATCTGTGAAAGAGCCTTGTTAATTTGTACGGAATACTAAAATGCATCATCCACAAGAAACGGTTATGGGGTTATTTGGTGTCAGATTTTCCTACTTATATTACTAGAATTTTTAATTTAGTTTCATTGCGTGCTTTCTCTAATCTTGAAGATTGAGAACCCGCTAAGAACAAACTCTTAAATGGTTTTCATATTACAGCGGCGCAATACTCCCGATTCCTGCCATGCATTCATAACAGAGCGATGAAATATCGCCGGCGACTGGCGACAGTAACTTGTACTGCCATCTTTTATCTAGAGAAATAACTTAGCAACTGTAAGTTTTTTTAAGTAAAGACAATGGAATGTAAACACATTACAGTCTATGCTCGCATCAATTTAAATAAGTAAATATTGAACAGAAAGCAGAGGTTAAAAGTTCTGCATAAAAGTATAGTAAACCAAATATATTAGTTTATTTTCAACGAACTTACACAATAGATTACATAATTTAGACAAATGCCTATATTTTAATATCACTTTATTAGTACTAAATTTGTTTTTAACTTTGTTCTAACAGAAAAAAAATAGTTTCGTCAGTGTATAATTTATTTTAAACAACTTTTCTTCTTCTTTGCATCCATCGCCAGCCATGAGCGTCAAAATCAATGTCTACCAATTGTGCAATGTTATCTATGTCTGTCGCAGGCGTCAAGGCTCTGAATGGCTGACGCTTGTCGCTAAGCGACCCATCGCTCTATTATGAAAAATACTTTACTTGGACACTGCATTTGTTATCCATCTGTGGCTGTGTCATTCGTAAGTACTACCGAAGTTTCGTTGTCTTGTCAATATTTGGTAACTACGCACAGCATGTATGCTTCACATTTTCTTTATATTCACAAAAGTTATTGCTTGTCCCCGGCGTAGCTATTTCTCTTCATTCGCAAAATATATCTCCACTTCTCTGCAACGTTAGTTTCATCACTTTTTTTTTTATTTCTTGAATATAACCCCTATTTATTTATGTAATCGTCTCATGAATAATTTTTTCGCAGCAAAATTTATTTCTGTTTTCAGTATCAAGAGAGCAGAGACTTTTCTTCCACGATTTTGTATTATACACCGAATCACACCACTGTTAAAAATCTTCAGTTCATGTCTTCTTTGGATATTCTTTTCGTTTTTTGTCTGCAGTTTCTCACCACTCCCAGCAACTAATTGTGACTCTCTTCGAATAACAGAAGTAGGCCCCATATTTTCGCATGTGGGAATCGTACCAGGCGGGTTTTCTTACGTGATTATGTTTCCTCATCACCAGTACTAAAGACCAAATGTTAAACGCTTACCAAAATATCTTCACGTCTCTTCAATGCGAATTATAGAAAAAGTTTTTTCGTACTTACCTACAGCGGCTTTTTCACATTCATAGACTGTCACAAGTGGATAAAGCAAAGTTATCATATTTTCCTCCGTTTTGAATTAAAAGGTGATTGCATAATGTATTGCTTCCCTACATGTCTCTAGGCACGCCTATGAATAAGAACAAGAGGAAACTTTGTATCTTTGATAGCGTATGGCCTACATTACTTCTGGCCTGCCTTTTTATAATAGGCATGCACACCTTTGAACTAGTAATAAACAAGGCCGTAGTTTCAAATTAAATTTGTCGTTAACTGAATTTTTCAATAATCACAAGTACATTATTCGCTAGATTTAAAGTATATTGAAGTTTCTGGGGAGGTATTTTTCATTTCAACATTGACTTTAATTTTAAATACCGAACGAGAAATAACTAAAAAAATTAATTGTGTGGGGGGATGCACCAATGGAGTCAGCTTATTATTATCATTATTTTATAATTAGATCACGTTCATACTTTTCTTTCAACTACGTATCCTTAGTTTTCAGCTGTTGTGCACTCGGATTGAAATATTTATTATTTTCTTTCATACTAAGTTTTAATGTTTACATATTTTTTACTAAGCTTCCTTTAGGCTTTGACTTTACTGACATAAGTGTACTGTGTTATCTCATTTAGAGAAAAGCAAATCTCAAATGAGTGCTTCTCAGTGTAGTGACTTGTTGAAAGTAAAAATGTTGCACAGCAATTAAAATATATCTATTAGTGTCTAAAGCACTGGATTTTCATAAAGTTTATGCATATTCGGTTCCCAGACAATAAAGGTTACATTCACGACTTCAACATATGAGAAAAGCAGTGGCAATGCGTAGCTTAATTGGGTTGGCACGTTAACTGATGCTCCCCTTATGGCTTCTCGGTGTTAAAATTTATTTCAGTATTTTACCTCGACTTACGAATGCATTCTATAGCAGGAACCCTGATTATTGCGAAAAGATTTTTGTACCAGCTTGTTTCAGTACATTATGAGTACACCTGCAGCTCTACTTAGTGGTTAATTATTGGATGTATTTAACTCTCAGCGTCATGGGAGTCTATCTGCTTATCATAAATGTTTGGATTCCCGGTTACCTAGCTCTATTTGGTTCACCCAATTAGGTGACGCCTCCACACAAAGAAACACTGTCAATAACAATGAAGCAGAGCTGCAGAAGTGAACGTAAGGCATTTAAACGAAATATTGAAAAATTATTTTCACGAAAATCAGGGGTTCCCACCTACAAGTAGTGTTTACAGCAAAAATTATTTTCATGGCGACAGGTTTTGTAAAATTATTTTTAAGTATTGACACGATACTATGGGTAATTTATAAGATTGAGAAAATTAATCATCACGTGAGGTATTATAGTGTGATAATTTTATTTCAGTCATCTTCAATATTGATGGTGAGGGGTTAAAGTTGAAAGGGATAATAAAATCATCTACAGCCATTTTTAACAGTTGAGTGAATTTAGTATAGTTCGACAACATCGTACAAGTGCTATTCTTCACATAATACATATGATTAAACATAATAAAAAGGTAATCATTTTCTTTAAACTACCTCAGCATTTACTTATTTATAAAGATTCTTACCACTAATTGTCATAAAATATTTATTACAATTTGGGTTAATTTTTGTTCGTGTAACGACAAGACCTTACCATTAAAACACAGTTTGTATAAAATAAAGTAATGCATGTTGCAGTCGACTTTGTTGAAGTGATAGTGCAGATACTGTGTGTAGTGAATCAGAACATCTGAAACATTAGTGCAAGAGTCTGGAATCAATCAAAAGTAATTTAATCAAAAAAGAACAGCTTGAAGAGCACTTCTATGCTATACAGAAGACATAAATAAAATATGTTTTTTTTTTATATTTTAGTAAAACTGGTCGTACTTATCAATTCTAGTGTCCAAATTTTCTGGCGAACAATCCACTAATTATTAGACGAATTATTGTTGTATGAAACTGCGATATTTACAAAATAAATAAAATTCACAAATTAAATACACTAAAACATCGCATATGCATGAAATGTCAGTGACATCGCAATTATTTCTATATTATCTTCTTCTCATTATGAGCTAATTTTCAGACAATAAAAACCTGAAATTAGTATTAGTAACCTCACTGCTCGTCATTTTTCGGCGTATCAGAAATAGTCACAAAGTTTTAATCTGCAGGTGGATTCGTTCTACACATAATATTCCTTGATGTCTAATGTTTGTCTGTGAATAATATTTTTTCTGGATTGTAACAATTACTTTGAAAACCAAAATATACATGAGATGTTAATATTTTCTGGATACATGTTCCTAGCAGTCATTTCAACAGACTAAGTAAATAAAAGCAAACGGCAAATAAATGCCACCCGAAATTCTAAAAGTTAGGTTTTACTTTTTTATGGTTTAAGGTATGTATGTGTAAAACAGTTCAACTATTGAGATACGCGAAACATCTATAGGTCATAGTTTTTAAAGCAAATTTTAACATGTTATTTATGAAACAATTAAATTATATGTGCAAGACTATGTGTTTTAAATAAGATATTTTAAATCTGTTTCAATAGTGGCAACACGTTCTGATAAGGTATTATTTAAAGGGGTGAATGGAAGGGGGCGACACACTGGTCATTAGAGCCCACAGATAGATTATAAAAAAAGGAACACCCGTAGGAGGCAACAACACACAGTCAACAGCAACAAACCAAAGACAAATAAAACAAGCACTCATCAAAAGGCTTCGAAAAGTCCGTACAAAGTAACAAACACAACACAGAAAGGGACAGTTCACAGCAGACTAAAAAGACCCGTCACATGTTAAAAGGAGAGCAAGCCGCTCACAGACGAGCCCCCACCAACCTCCGCACACAAGATTAACCGAAGACCATAAGCAATATTAAAAGTACGATGGGCCTAGTCATATGTGTGACACTCCAACAGAATGTGCGTCACAGTCAAAGGAGTGTCACAGACATCACAAATAGGAGGGCGTTCAGAAAAAAAATGTGTCTGTGCATAGCACGAGTGTGACCAATCTGAAGACACAAGAGGACATCTTCCTGTCTTGATAATAAGGTGGGACGCTTGGAGACAGCCGAGTCAGTAAGGGCCCGAAGTTTGTCTTTAAAATGCTCAATGATGAACGAAGTCCAAACAGATACTTCTCTGCACCTACAATAAAGTCACGTGCAGTAGAGGTATCAGTTTTGGAGCCGTCAGTATAAAAACACTTAAAATTTGTCCACACAAAATAGTTGAAGAGGCTTTGGTAAATGTAAGCAGGAGTGGTCGGCTTCGTACAGTTCGCCAGGTCAAGCCGTACCAACACCTGGTGAATCGTCCATGGTGGTTCTGGGCGCCGGACAGGCAGAACATGCCCTGGAACATCACTCCGAGCACAGGAGTGAAAGAAATGGACACACACAGGTTTAGTGTCTCGAGGTCTGGCATCATACAATTGTATGTATGGGGAAGATGGTGAGAGACACCATGCAATAAATGGGATGGGTCGGACATTACTCGCAACCCATACTGCAGCAGAAGCTGTTCACGCCGATAATGTAGTGGTGGTTCATCTGCCTCCGCACAGAGACTCACGACTGGACTTGGGCGGAAATCACCAGTCGCAAAGTGAATTGCAGCATTGTGAACCGAGTCCAACATCTTCGGTACCGATGGTCGAACTGAAGAGTTGGCTTGACTACCATAATCGAGCTTGGTTTTAATTAGAGCTCTGTAAAGGCGCAGCAATGTTTCCCTGTCCGATCCCCAAGTCCGACCACTATGCATCTTCAAGAGAGCGGTAAACGTTTCACATGATCCCTCCAAGAAAGTACAGATTTTCGTAAACTTAGAGGTTGGTGTGAAAGGTACAAGAAACTTGACACCTTCGATCACATACCACCAAGAAACACAGTTTAACAAGAAACAGTGTACCTCTGTTATTCAGAGATCAGTCACACATCGTAGTGTGCTAAATTGCACACCTGATGAGACTATGAGATGCAGAACCATCTCTGAAGTCGAAACGAACATGACAAAGCATAACGGTACAGGAAGACCAGCAATATACTGATACCCTGACCGTTTAAGACTCAACAACTCGGAAACCACCCCCGTTAGAAGTGAGAATCGGTCGGAGACTAAACAGCTGGTAATTTCATGTTCATGGGTATATCTTTAGGACGTTGTGAGATCCGCTCGATACACCACCCGCTAAGGTGGGAATATAGCAATTGGTCAATCCCAATTCTTATCCTAACCGTAAGGCCGTCCAAGGATAAGAATGACATACCCGTGTTTCGATCTTCTTGGATCTCTTCAGGTAAGGGTAGGTTGCAGATCTAAGCAACCACCTTACGACACAGTTTACAGATTTTCGTAAACTTAAGAGTTTGGCGTGAAAGGTACAAGAAACTTGACACCTTCGATCACATACTGCCAAGAAACACAGTTTAACAACGTTCGGTTATGTCACCTTAAGCAATGCTATAATAACCTAACCTAAATCAACATAAAAACCAATGTAACCTAACAAAAAATGGATCATTTTGAAGTTGGAAAACTTTACGACTACTTCTAACGTATATAGAAACATTTTTCTTCAATAAACTATACATCCTAAATCAATAGTTTGGTCGGTATACGATGAGTAGCTATTCTTACTATTTTTAATGTGTGAATCCTGGTTACAGTGTTTTTATTACATGTCAGGTGTACATAGGTTAGTATAATACCTTATTCAAAATGTTCTTTGCTGCAGAATGTTAGCGGTGACATATATAGCGTTAACTAGGAAACGGTGAGAAAGGATTGTAAAGGTAAAGATGATAACAAAATTGCTGTTTAATGTACAACTTTCTTCGTTCACTCTAAGTAGACTTTTAGGATAACCAAAGTATATTATAAACAAACACGTTCATAGACTGTCGACCGCTGTGCACTGTGATCTTGCATAAGAAATAGATCTTCGTTATCTATCGTGTACATATAAATTTACCACTCCCATCACACGAGTGTGTTTTATTATTAAATATCTAAAATATACAGATGTTGCAAACACAATCTACGACAATATATGCTTATTACTGTAATTGTAGTTAGCGGACGACACGTGCGTAAGTTGATTCACGAGTTTACTGATGTACTGTTAAATATACAAGTTTCTTGGTATACTTGCCAGTATTTAAATATGTAAGATACCGTACTTTGAAAATACCAAACGTTTAGTTCAGTAATATTTACCACAGTAAAAATAAGTCATAAATATCACAATCAGTAAAATTTTTTTCAAAGTATTTGTGGACATATTAAGAGCAAGGTTCACCTCAGTTTTCAACATCATTTTTTATTTTTATATTTGCACCAGATATGTTTTTCTTATTTTATACATTAATTGTGATTAAATCTTCCTCTTAGAAAATTTTTGTATCTATTATAGTTTTTGCATAATGAGACATAAACGTCAAAATTTGGACTTTACAGTTTTAAGTACGCCACTCAAACCAACTGACAAACAAAACTGAAAAAATCCACACTGTATAACAATGTTGTAGGCTATGATTTGACACACATGAAAACAAAAACTATATTTCTTGTATTTCTAAAAATTTGTTGATATTTTTTAAATTTTCATTTCATAATTCAGCATTTTTATTAAATACAAAAGAATTTACATATTTGATTTTATATGTGTCAAATCATACCGTACAACATTGATATACACTGGACTGTGAATTTTGTCGGTTTGGTATGTCCGTTGGTATTAGTGGCATACTTAAAACCGTAAAGTGCAAATTTTGACGTTTACCACTCAATACGCAAAATCTATGAGAGGTACAAAAGTTTCCTAAGAGGAAGATTTAATCACAATTTATGTCTAAAATTAAAAAATTAAAAATATCTGGTACATGTATAAAAACGAAGTCGACGAAAATTGAAGTGAACAGCGCCCTTAACATATCAATGTTGTGGCTACTGGGAATGGTTTTTCCAGGTATCCGTTTTCTGTTCCAGTTCACTCCAAATTTTCAATAATAGCAAAGTGATGACTCATTTTGAAAATCACACTATGCCTCGAATACTGTTGGGAGACAATGACTACCCTCAGCTGCCATTTCTCTTCATTCCATTGCTGGCCCCAACAGCTGGTGAAAACCACTGCAATGCAGCACATAAAGAGGACCAAGAACACAGTGAAAAGGTTGTTTGGAGTGTGGAAGCGACAGTTTTAATGCTTGGGTCGTGTGACTACGAACAAGCCTCCACACAACCACCAGTGTCGTCGCTGCACATGCTGTGTTGCACAACATTGTGGTTGCTCATGGAGAGCCACGACCACCTCCTCCAGATGACGAGGTTCAGTTCATGCTTCCTGTTCCTGTGGAGAATGTTGCACCTCGCAATAATCGACTACTACGAACAAGCCTCCACACGACTACCAGTGTTGCCGCTGCACATGCTGTGTTGCACAACATTGTGGTTGCTCATGGAGAGCCACGACCACCTCCTCCAGATGACGAGGTTCAGTTCATGGTTCCTGTTCCTGTGGAGAATGTTGCACCTCGCAATAATCGACTACGAACAAGCCTCCACA